>SEOQ01000499.1:0-17435 GCA_004679275.1 Dentipellis fragilis
TTTGAGATTTACTTCCCACCCAACCCANCNCNTGGAAACAATTTATGCACTTCAGGAAGAGCTTCAAACCTACTTACATCGACTTTGCGCGTACTTTACAGACTTCACCAGGAAATAACCTAGCTTGCGAAGACGCGGCAAATTTCGACGCGGCCCGGAAGTTGCCTTGAAGTCGCGCGGAAGGGCTTCAAAGTGGCGCTGAAGCCGTTGCAGGTTTCCTGATGTTGGCGCATGGATTTCGGTGGGTTATAGATTATGGCATTACGATGTGATTTCGGGTGAAACTGACTGAATCGCAGGCTCACGAACCAGAGCTTAAATGGGCATCCGCCCAGGCCCTCGGAGGCCTTGAAGGTCTAAACCTGACGTCGACACACGGGATGGTGTTCAGACTGGTCCGTTCAGATCGTCTTCCTGCGGAACGCTCGACAGGCCCGTTCGTCATGTTCGACGCAATCTACATGTCCATGGAGGAGATGGCCTCCTACTTCCCTATGGACAAACTCTACTCCGAGAGCGATCACGAGGAGAGTGCCGAAATCAAGCGCAATGGAGGGTTCGGCGTTGCATTCGCAGTCTTCGAAATCCAAGGCATGCCGCAAGGGACCGCGTTCTGGTTCCGGCGGTTCAAGCTCGGCTTGCCTGGTCCTGGTGGTCTGACTTACATTGACGAGTGGCGTTGGGTTGTGAAGAACGTTGTCAACGACACGTTCTAGGTTGCCGATGTCTTGCGCGCCATCAATACTGCGCTGCCTCCAATGGATCCGACGACTGAGAGGTGACCTCGAATGAGATTCAGGATGAAGTCGATTAGGTCCTGCAGCGGTGAGTCTTGTTTCTCATGGTAGTCTTTAATCAGATGACTTACTGAGTTGCTGTTAAGGTCTCTTGTACTTCAATCCGGCATCCATTCCCGTCTTTTCTGCGATATACGTGAGTCGGTGTTGACAAGATTTGCATATGCTATTTGCCAGAAAATATACTGTAGTCAGGCAGACAAAATAATACTTCGTCAATGAAGCGGACGAGGATTTAGACGCGACAGAAAAAAACTGAACGCGTGAACGCGACGGTGTCACGGTACGCACATGTGACGTAATCACGTGCCACGCGTGTCAAAGTCACGAGGAGCGGAGATGAAATCGGGCTCGGTCAGAAGCCGTCGCCTTCGTTCTTTCAACGCCAGCCTCCGCTCGGCTATCCAAAGTTCAACTTTCAACTGTCTCAAATTTCCAATCACCCCCCACCTCCTTCACACTTTTCATCTTGCCCATTCTCTACTACAAACATGGTCAGTACAACCTTCTTCCCCGTCTTATGGAACATAGGTTGAACTCGATGCAGAGCGTCCCACCATCTGTCATGCGTCGGATTATGCGCGAGCTCGCGGAGCTGCGGTCGAGCCCACCCGAAGGCGTGCGTGTCGCCGTGAACGAGGACAACATGCTTGATGTGACAGGAATCATCGAAGGGCCAGGTGCGCTCTCTTTTCCCCTCGCCTGCAGACGCACGCGGCTGACGCGCCATGTTGCAGAGGGCACACCTTACGCAGGTGGCTATTTCAGAGTGAAATTCAAGTTCACGGACGAGTTCCCTGCGGCACCACCAAAATGTACGTTGCTATCTCTGTTGTGGCAATCCGTCTGCTTCGTGCGCGACAGCTGACATGTATCGCGTCTAGGTTGGTTTACCACGAAGATCTTTCACCCAAATGTCTCGCCCACGGGCGACATCTGTGTCTCCACTCTCAAGAAAGATTGGAACCCCTCATACGGCATCGGGCATATCCTCGTCACCGTCAAATGTCTTCTTATATACCCGAACCCTGACTCGGCACTCGACGAGGAGGCCGGCCGGCTCGTGCAGGAGGATTGGAATTCGTACTGCGAACGCGCGCGTATGTACACGAGCGTGCATGCCACACCAAAGGTGCGTCGCCATTTCACGTTTGGTCGCCGCGCATTTTCGCGCGCCACGAAACACGTGGGTGCTGATCCGCGTCACGCGTGCAGGTCCCGCCTCCTGAGTTCGCGACGCCGGCCGCGCTTCCTGCCGCGACCACAGATGCGGCTGCGCCTACTGCATCGTCTTCCACCGCCTCTGCTGATCTCAAAACGTCTGCCACGTTGGCGTCGCTGCCGTCTGCCCCGTCCTTGACCTCGTCTCCGCCTCTGCCTGCACACAAAATGGCCATCTCAGCCACCGCTGCTGCCACCGCCGCCCAGCCACTGCAGTGCTCTCCTTCTAATCTTTCCATGACGACGTCGTCTTCCCTGTCTTCGTTGTCAGGCTCGGAGAAGGACAAGGGCAAAGAGCGGCTGACGTCGCCGGCTCCACTCGGGACGGCGGACTCTAACGTGGCCAGCATGGGTGGTGGCGGCGCGAACAAGGCCGTGAAGCGCGCTGCGACGGCAGGCAGCGGACCGGCTGCTGAGGGTCAGAAGCGGAAGAAGGCTCTCAAGCGTTTGTAGAGGTTTAGTATGGGGGTAGGTCTAGGGGTTAGTGGATCTTGGGCGGGAGAGCCGCTGAGTCGCGGTATGCATGGGATGGACGGGTCGGTGTTTCTCAATGCTTGTGTCTTCATCTGTAAATGCTCTGCATCATCATTGTCATCATTTCTCCTCTATCTCCGTTTCTCCCTGCCTTATGTCGCTTGCATTGTTTTACTACGTACATATACATACATACTGGCGTAGCCTGATCTGTGTATCCGACTCGGAGCTTGGTACCATACTGCTTGTTGGTCCCTCGTCTTTGTTGGTGTCGGTATCGGACTGGTCGCTATACTCTCGTTTCTGCAGATGTTGTGTTAATACATCGTTGGTTGTGCTATGTTGTGCTGGACCTGCTGGTTAACAGACTCGACGACGAGAATTCCGGGGAGGCCCGGGAGGCCGGCCACCGGGAAACCCCGATTTTGCTCTAGCTGAGTCATTGCACCGCCTTCCCGGCGCTTCTATTACTCTTCGGAACGACCAACTTCAAGCTTGAACTTATTCGACAGAAGTTCAGGCTTCTGTTCACCTTCCTTAGCGTCTGCAGAGCTCGAAGACTGGGCTGTTAATGGTCTTGAAATACTTATAAACTGCTCTCGAGGAATGTCGGCTGCTTGATTCTTGGTCACCGTTGTGGACTCTGATGACACTGGTACCGGCGGCGGCGACGAACATGTTGGTGAGAAAACTCTTCGTCCACACAAACAGCTTCTTGATCCTGTATCGTCTACTTACAGGGAAAGCACGCCAGCATCACCATGCAAGATCGCTTACAAGTGCCCATAGAATCTACCACGGAGAAAACATCTACGAACGCTAACATTTAGCTCTAGCATAGCGAGATACCCGCATCTCAGAAGGCTTAATGAGACAGAGAAGCAGCGATCTCAGCGCCTCCAGAAGCAATTGCTATAGGGCACACGGTGCATTCTCTTCAGTATGCCAAAGCTCGGTCCGCGCAATTTCCAAGCGATTAGTGTCTTGAGGCCAACCAAAGGTACGCAGTGGAATCCAATGAATCTATTCTGACCTACACACCTGTACATCTGAGCAGGTACCATACACCATAAGTATTCTACAGCACAACGATGTCAATCAATCTCGTATACAAGAAATATCCTCTCTAAGGTCGGAATCGATCTAGCTCCGGCCCCGCCACATGCGCTCACGGAGTCATTTGGGTTCTGCGAGGACTTGTTGAGTAATCAACACCCTCCCACAAGTAAAGTAAAGGTACCTGAAACGTGGCTCAATAACCCCAGCTTCCGGCATGGCCTTTCTCTCCTAGAAGAGGCTCGGGAGCTTCTCTATCATCATGGCGGAATATCCCTGCTACTGTGAAGGTAAGAGGCCGCATCACAGACTGGAACACTGAAGCTCACCTGCACGGGTCGCGGTTCTAACAGGCCCAGCTTGCGAAACGGCAAAGAGTCCAGTAAGTGCCAAGATAGTGCTGAAGAAACGCATGGTCGGAATAAAGTGCGGCTGCGGGGATTGTACTTGGCTCGGGATGCCTTCGAGGTAGGCTGGTATCTGTGTACGCCTTGACACAACATTATATATACTGTCTCACAAGTCTCATAGAAATTCTGTTGATATTGCATCGCTTGCGATGGGGTCGGAATTCCGATGGATGGTATAGCTCCCGGCTTCACATCGCTCCGAACAAGTTGAGCTTTACTATCGCGCTTGATAGGTCGTTGAGGGATATTGGCCTCGAACAGTGGGTCTGACATGACGGGCCCTCCATGAAAGTCGCCCTCACTAGATTGCTTTGCTCAAATTGGCTCTTCTTTGTGATCCTTGACACGACGTAGCCTTCGCGTTCACATACGAGGAAAGAACTGCTTCAGCTTTTCCAGGATCTGATGGCTACGACTGATGTATGTGCTACAATCTTTTCGAATATCACAACTCCGTAATCAAGAATCTCCAGCCCTCTCATCCCTACAGTCGACATCATTGATCAGGCCCCAGCCTCGAAGCACGCGCTCAGTGCGCTTTATACGCCTGCAGGGAAATAATGTTGAGCGGATACCAACCGTACGTCGTGCGTGCGAAAGCTACCTTGAAATTGTTGACTATTTGACTAATTTTTCGAACATCAGCTTTACACGCTGTCAAGCACAATCTTTTTGACGCCGCCCGAGGTGACCTCGCCAGAGTTGGAAATGCCATTGTAGTCTCGCCGGAAACCCCATTCTGACTTGTCCTCGGCTCCCAAAAACGCATCACGATCGGCTTGAGTTTCGTTGCGTTGGGGTGAGATACCTGCAGTTATAGTGCGAGAGCTTCGGTGAGAGGTTGAATCTTGCGATTGACAATGGCAGAACTCACCAGCGCGCCTCCCGAGCTCAACAGGATTAGCTTGAGAGACGATAGCCACCGTAGCAAGTGACAGGAGAACGCTGAAGAAATGCATTGTCGCCGGAAGGAATTGGGTTCGCGTGCTTTGCTCAGATCCTAGTAGTAGGCTGCTTTCTGACGACGGGCTGCTACATAACTTTATAACTGCTGACCTTCACCATGTGTATAGGATTTCTTTATCTTGCACCGCTCATAACGCGTTCATGGTGTTGCGATCTCCGGGGGACTCAGCCGCGCATGCTGAGTCGGAACTCGTCAAGAACTTGCGCGATGATACGATCGTTGCTTCAGTCTTGAGCGCTTGGAGTATGTTCCCTGATTTCTCTGATCATCATCATCAACTCACGACTCGAGAACTTGATCCTTTTTATCGAAGGTACCGCTTCCATATGCGCATTGTGCTGTCCTACCGTCTGTACGGCGGCAGAACTCAATTGCACTTCATTGCTGTCTTCTGTTTCTGTGGGCGTTTTTCGTAGGCCGACCTATCAGATCCGATGACACTGGTTCACGTACGTCTGTCATTGAATGGATGCCTTCGTGTCATCTTGAACAGAACAGATGCGATTCATCAAGGCGAAATATCGTCCGGGCTGTTCTTCAAGATCGTTCACCCGTGGCGTGGGACGTCCGTGTCTTCGTAGAGGCATAGCCATGGCTTCCTCTTGCATCTTGCGAAGGCGATAGACACCCAAGGCGCGTCCGGCCATAAGAGCAGGTATGGTTTGCTGTATGTTTTGACCTTTCATCTCCAGTATCGCCAAACCATCACAACGTTGTTGCATAATGGCAGGCCCAAATCCCTATGCTCCGACTCTCCCTGCGGGTACACTACGATTCGATCGGGCGATCATGGTCGGCGATGGCTTGTCGCAGATAGTATTTGGTTGTTATTCTCTCCATGAAAGACGAACCGCTGGCTCATATGATCTTTCTCAGGTATTATCTTCTGCGTATTCGTACAGTCGCTATACGCGATGTTATGGCATCCGCCACAGCGTGGAGAGAAACGACAGTGGCCGTTGATAGTCTACACTTGTCTGCTATTCGTGCTGGGTATTGTATTCATCAGCATGGACATGCATTTGCTCCAGGCGGATTTCATCGACAACCGTGAGTTTCCTGGGGGACCCATGGCGTACTCGATGGCCCATTACGGGGATGCGGAGACTATGGTGCCAAACGTCTCTGCTATCATTGCCGGCTGGCTTGCGGATGGATTCCTGGTATGTGAAATCGTGCATGCCCCATCTGTCGCCCAATCTGAACGATTAATGCAGCTCTATCGTTGTCTGGTCATATTTCAAATGAAAATATATGTTGTTAGTTTTCCAATTCTCATATACCTGACCGGAATCGGTACGTCTCAAATTGGCCTACAAAAATGTATCGTGTTGCTTACGAGAGGAATATAGCAACGAGCATCCTGTTCTTGTTCCACACGTCGCAGCCAGGAGCCAGCCTTTTCAACGAATCCAGCGTCAACTTCGGTGTCATCTACTTCTCGCTTTCCGCCGGACTCAACGTTACCATTACTGGACTGATCACCTGGCGTCTGCTGTCATTCCGTCGAGCCGTGAAAAGTTTACTCGGGGACGAACACGCCGCGCTCGGACCATACGGCTCCATCGCAGCAATGGTCACAGAAAGCTCGCTGATGTATGCTGTGGTTGCCGTTATGCTTGCCGTCCCTTATGCGCTTGGAAACTTTGTTTCGAATTTATTTTTAGCTCCATGGACCCAGGTTCAGGTGCGTGCCATCTCTTTTCCTACTTGCTAATCTTGATGTCGATTCTTCCAGATACTCTCTCCCATGCTCATCATCTTTCGCGTGACAAAAGGTCGTGCATGGGACGCCCGCACCGCGAGTAATTTGACTACGATGAGGTTCCAAGAAGCCCGTGGGAGAGGTCGAACGACGGGCTCGGACTCAGGCCAGGATATTGGCGGTTTAGAGCCGCATGACAAGAACGCTCCAGATTCTGCCATTGCCAGTCAGAACGACGTGGTAAACCGACTTGCTACTGTTTGATATTTCTACTCATTGAGAGATCTACTTAGATTCTAAAGCTAGGTGTACGATATGCCCTCGATACGCTATCTCGTACAACGATGATCATGGCTAGATTGATAACAGTACTTCGGGTCTCTTGTAGTGTCAAATATAATTGGGGATTATTTACAATAATCTAGGGAAACCTGGCAACGGAAAACACCATTGCGGGTCGCACGCAGAGGCGAAGCATTGAATGATCAAGGGAAACATGTCGCTCTGTGACTGCTGATTCAACCGGACGTGTCGATTTGCTTATAAGACCGATGCTTCTCCTAGCCTACACAGTATCAGACCCCATTATGCATCTTCCTCCCGTGTCGCAGAGGCACATAAGCGCAGCTCTTTTTCTATTCAGCCTCCTCAACCTCGTCGTGCTCAGTTCCAGTATATTTGACCACTATCATAAGTAGAGCCACTCACATTTCCTTCCATGTAGAGAGACTAAAACACGAAATTGCAGTCTAAATTCGGTATACACGTACCTCGGCGAGTCCTTCCCTCCATCAATGCCAGAATCCGCGCCCCATCGCTTCCGCGACGTACCCCTGGAGCTTCCCGTAGTCAACTATGTTATAGAAGACTCCAGCCGGTTTACCAGTACAGCACCGCAACTCGCGCAAGCCTGGTCCGTGAGCCTTAAGCGTCAGCACTGGGGTTATGTGTATCTGGGCGCGCAGCGACGCAAGTTTGCGCTCGCGATGTTCCACCAGTATCACTGCGTTGCCCTGTTCGCACACTCGCTGGCGAGGCGATCCGGCATAGATGGGCACAGCAATCACTGCATGAACTATGTGCGCCAGCATGTCCTATGCGAAGCCGACCGAACACTTGAAGAGCCCGATTGGGGACAGGTCGGAGCCGGATGGTATGGGAATGGAACGACGAGGAAGGCGGGGAAGGAAAGGCAGTGTAAGGATTGGAGCATCTTGTGGGAGATTGTGAGGGATAACCATAGGGATTGGTTGGCGTATAAAGATGCCCATAAGGCTGAGCTCGTATCATGATCTCTGTAGCGAGTCGTCATCCGATGATTAATTTCTACGTTGGACGCGAGGAATCGGAGCGGGGCGTACCGTCATCTTAATCAATCACATCCTGCGCACACCGCAGCATCGTGGCGTTTCAAGGACTCTGCCAGGCGACATGTCTGCATCTGATCTTGTAATCAGCACCTCTAAAATTAAACAGGCGAACCACCTTACTGTTTCCCGGCGCAGGCCACTGCAGAGTACGCTTTTGACGAAGGCATGTTGCGAAGAAAATTCATTGTGGGCTGTGTATCTATCGCCGAGCCCCGATTTTCGCCAATGAGATCCCGCAGTAGATCACACAAACTTGAATGTACATGGTCCCACCTTCTATGTTCGTGTTGTGGAACGTCAGTAGAATGCACAGGTTGAGTTGAACGATGGGGTTGAATGCCATGTTGAATGCCAGTTATTCCCCGGGCCGCTTCAAGCCTCTCAATCCAAGCACGTGTCCGGCGCGCGGTCGGGCCGGGAGTCCTACAATTCGCAAAGTTTGTGGCGAGCCTAGCCGTAGCGCTACTACCGTTTGCCCACTCCTCAAGTACTCAAGCTCCAGAACAACATCTCGGGGATCATCACCCAGTGCTGATATCTCGACTCCAGTACAGATTTCTCTCATCCCACGGAAGAGAACAGCAAGAATATTTCAGCCTTCTGAATCCGACTTTCTGGCACGGCGCTTCACCAGCCTGAGCGCTCAATCCGATACATTATTGACGCCTGTGGATCATCAAGCCTATACATTGCGTTACTGGGTTCTATATATATGGGTTGCGATGCTTCTGATGTGTCCGAAAATCTTTAGTTATCAACGGGTGCATACGATGGCGGCCTTTCCAAGCTAGACCTCCGGACACTGTCGCAAACGAATCGCAATCAATATTACCGAAGCAGTATTCCATATCTTTTTCAAGCATCTCAATGGAAGTACTTGTCAGTTGAGCGTCACTTTCACGCTTAAGACTACTTAGGTTCTCACAGTAGTTCACTCGGCGAGAAGGCCTCTTCGCAGTGAAGTGTGGGTCCTGGTCCTCCATCTTCGTTACATTCTCTGACGATTGATACAGCATCCACGTCTCTTTCAATCGATTTCAACCCCTGATTCGCGACTATGACGGACCTCAAGACTGAGGGCACCATCCCCTTCACCTTGGGTGGAGAGACTTACCAGACATGGTACAAACTCGTCGGTGATCTGTCATCGACCCGTCCCCCTCTTGTCGTTCTCCACGGCGGTCCTGGTCTCTGCCACGACTACCTGATTTCCATTGGAGATCTTGCGCAGCGCGCCCCTTCCACGGCCGTCCTCTTCTATGATCAAATTGGCGGTGCGCGCTCGACGCACTTACCTTCCAAGCCGCGGGTCTTCTGGACCCTCGATGTCTTCATTGCCGAGCTTGAGAACGTCCTCGCACACTTCAAGATCGCAGATGCGTACGATCTCTTGGGACATTCCTGGGGCGCCGTCCTTGCGACCGAATTCGTCGTCCGGCACCAGCCGAAGGGCCTTAAACACCTCGTACTCGCAAGCGGGTTTCCAAGCTCCCAGATACGCGCTGAGGAACGGAGGAAGCTTCTCCTGAAACTACCGGAAGACGTACGCACGGCGATCTTGAAGCATGAAGCAGAGGACACGACGAAGGAGAAAACGTGTAGGGATGCTATGCAGGTGTTCTATGCTACATTCGGTTGCACCCTGAACCCGCCGCCGCAGGAATTGATCTACTCATTCAGTCAAGGCGAGGATGAGAGCGGGGGTGTCGTGGTCTTCGATAACGTGTGAGTGGTTTTTGCGTATAAATGCGACATTATCGTTGACTCCCTCGCGTAAAGTATGAAGAATTTCCTGGAGAAGGACTGGGATATCACAGACCGACTCCACCTTATCCACATGCCAACACTGATAACGAATGGCGAGAATGACTTCATGACGGACGGTATCCAGTATCCCTTGTTCCGGGGCATCGAGAAGGTCAAGTGGGCGAAGTTCGCAAAGTCGGGTCACATACCACATTTCGAAGAGAGGGAGAGGTATATGGATGTATTGAGCAGTTTCTTGGAGCTCTAGCTTTGTTTGGTGAGTATCGATATCTGCGTCGGATCGTATCTTACTGAATTTGTGTTGAAAATTAGGTTCCGTTTCTACTGTCGTCGGTTTCGAGTCATTGGTGTTGGTAGCGCGTTTCTGGAGGCGGAAAGCCTAATCATGATATTCTTGGCCACGAAAACATGAATCTCGGCGCCTCCTCGAACTGGCGGCGACGGCTGTGACACAGCTTGAGTCCCTCCAAACTTCTCTTTTCTGGGCTCTGTCCAGCGCGTCTTCCTTTCTTGTGTACTGCTTTCCATTCTTTGGTTAGGTCACCGTATGTGCCACGGGCATAGTCATAGTCGAAAACGACAGCGATGCGGTCGCGGCCGCTCGCAGTGAAGAGCCGCTGCTACTTCGTGTTGAACAACCTTGCAGCCTTCAAGTTGTCGTACACACTCTTCTCGCTTTGATTCTGTTGCGGCTGATTCTCGCGTGCCAGACTACGATGCTCAAGATGGCCTTCTACTTAGTCAACGAAAGCACGCCGTTCGCGAACGCAGAAGCGTGCAATAAATTAAGGTCTGTAAATCAAATTACACTCTTTAATTCCTTATCGATCCCATGAATCGGCGCATACTAATCGCGCGATTGATTTCCAGATCGCACAGCGCGCGAATACTGGCGGACGAGCAGCTGTCCCGCGGCTTTGGGACCCTCAAATTTTAGCGAGAAAGCAGGTATGGATTCATATTACAAAACTTATACAGGCAGCCAGATTTATCCGATAACTCTTTCCCATAGAACAGGGTCCCAGTTCACTTGTCATTCTCGAAATACGCGGCTGTATCGCTTGAAGCCTGAAAATATTGAGCGGAGAGAAAATATATTTGTACGAGCGAAAGGTACCTTCAACAAGGGGCGTCCAAAACCTTAATACATAAAATCAACCCCAGGAGATTGCGGTGGCAGGACCCCGTGAGCAATTCCCACCACCACCACTGCTTAACCGAGCACTCGATCACAATTGCGGAGGTACGCAGAGCGTCGAATCAGAGTGCAGTAGTACGCGCTCGTCTTCTACGCATCGTGACGGTTCGCGCACGGTGAGGATCAATGCTGGCGACAAAGATGCAAAATAGGTAGTCCACAGAGGCCCGAATTATAGTTGTTATTTACTTTCTATACCACTGGAAAGGAATGAGCTCAGAGATGACGGGCCGGGCGCCGGTGCGATCGTTTTTGATGATGACTAGCTCTCTTGACGTATACGACGTAATGAATGTAATGTTCACGATGTTGGATTGCTACAAAGTCGCAAACGTTGCGCGCAATGAATACACTGTGCAGGCTCAATACGGACGCGCAAATATTTGAGAAATGGCAGAAGTAATGTATGCATCATAAAGACACGATATATGTCACTCTTGCACCACTTTAATCGAGAGGAAACTCGTGTACAGAAAACCATGGTCGAAAAGTGCAAATTGTGGCGGATCAGGGACCCCGGAACGAATGTCGAGTGGTACCATGGGGGGGTTGATTTGACCTATTAGAGTTCTGGACGCCCCTTGGGCGTAAATACTAATAGTCTTGACGATTCGAGCACCCTTGGTGGATGGACAGTCTGGTGAATGAAGTGTTTCGAGTTGCCCGCCACAGTGGGCGTCTCCGCTGGATCGTCTGCTCGGGGTTCGCCGAGCGAACTTCGACTCCCGCCGTTATTGTTGCTGCCGACTTATCCCATGGTCAAACGCCTTGCTATGTACCCATCACATCCATAATCTCCATCATGGTCCTCCATCGCAATATTCACATGTTCCTTTCTACTTAGAATTCACAGCCAGCTTGCACGTCAAGTCTGACTCGCCAAATTTCTGTACCCATGCCTTGATCCCACCCTCCAGCACGACCGCACGGCTCGTCGTGATACCCTGCGCATCAAGTGCATCCTGATACCACCCGGCGACGCGAGGCCCGCGACCGTTGGAGCTGCCGCAGTAGAAGACGACGGTGGGATAGCGGGAAAGGATATGCACCAGTGTCGGAAGAGTGGGGTAGAAAGAGTGCGCGGGGAGATTGATCGCGCCTCGGATGAACGCGTTCTTCAAAGACGACGGTTCAGAAGGTTCGAGATTGGTGATGCACTCAACGTACCTCAAAGTCGGTGCGACGCACGTCTACGACGAGGATCTCGTCGAGCTTCTCCGCTTTAGTGAGTTGAGCGTGCAGCTCCTCAACTGACATGCGTCCCGGCGTGGATGCTGGTTCTGGAAAGGCTTGGTGCCAAGATGCAGACATGTAGGAAGAACGGCCTGACGAATGTAGATGGCTGTCGTAGTAGAAGTGCTACAGTAGGGTCTGGTCAAAGTATATCTTGATCTAGTCAAAATCAAAATCAAATTCAGCGTCACTCACGATTGGGGAACATTATCAGGCTTCTTTCATAAGACCAACTCAAAGTTATAGTGAACCAGTGTGGCCCATTCGTTATCCGTTTCCATTCAAGTTCGGGGAAGAGACAGCCAGTGTAGATCGATGGCCGGACACCCGTTGCCATGCTCGTCCTTCCACATCCTCGCTCGCATACTCCATCGTCGAAGACGTCGCCCGCGCATCAGCGGTACCCCCTTCTTCCTCAACGAGACCCCTGCAGTCGAGTATCCCACTGCAGCAATCCGGATCAGAAGGATCAAGGCTCCCCCAAGAGTGAGGGTCCATGGGCTCTGGCGGCGAGTGCTCCATAGGCGTTGGGGTATCTTGGAGAGTTGACGACGAAGGAGTGGGGCCTGGGTGGGTTACTGCCGACGAAGCATGTGTGGAGAAGTAGCTGAGTAAAGCCGCTAGCTCAGCTTCAGTGCTCGTGGTCGCCTGGGAGCTGGCATTGGCGTCATCCGGCTTGGACGCACTAAGTTCATGATACGTCAGCGCATTCGATGAACCAATCGTAAGCACCAAGCACGCACCTCGTCAGAGATACTGTCGATGAATTCTGCCCTCGCGATGCCATCCCAGCCGACAACGACAACTGCTCCTCCAGGCGTGAAATCGAACCAGTCGTGCGAACGAGGTTATGCATGAGCTCCGAGCACGCTCGAATCTGCACATTAATCGATTTAAGCAAATCTCCCGGAGAAACCTGGATATATTTCTCACCATGCCCTGCCCAAAATGCGCCGCTGCTGAGGACGTCGACGCTGCCTGCAGCTGCGCACGCGTCGCGGCCAGCTCCTGTCGTAGCTGCTCGTTTTCCGTCTCAGCCTTGAGACATCGCTCTTCAAGGTCCGCGACGTGCTTCGCTTTGCGATCTCGGTAGGCTCGTTGGATGGCAAGGGCGCGGGTCGGAGGGGTGGTCAAGTCTTTCTTCCTGCCACGAGGCATGGGTCTACCGAGGTGTTGCCGTCGTGACTCGTGTGAGACCCGAGACGAATTTGACGAATTCGGTCAAATTGGGGGCTCACCCAAAATAGTTGTATTTTCCCACACAGGGACCTTTCGACCTCGGACCCGTTCAGAATCATTGCCCTCGACTTCATATATCATATCCTCATCCGTAGGTGTACACAGATGCAAGATCAATGTGTTACGACGGCCCTGCGAAAAATGGAATGCTGACCCGTGGTCACAATAGAGGGAACGGCACATTGTGGCCGGCACGTGGCTGCAATTCAACGTTCTTATAAGATGGACGCTGTGATTTTCCTCCAAGTCCAGATAAAACAACATGTCGCCCGTGCCCAACACCACCTGCTTGAGCGCATACCCAACAGAGTTCGAACTTGACTCCGAGGGCAATCGCGTCCCGGATCCTGTTACCCGATGGAAACTTACCCCGCAGTCAATGGAGAACCGGCGAAAGGTCAGTATCAACCCATACTCTACTGAAACGACGCGGCAGTTAATATGTTATTCTAGTGGCGTCAAGCGTACTTCAAGGGAGCAGATCCTCTAGAAGAGCTCACTCTGTTCCAGAAGTATTATATCCAAGTCCCATGGCACACACCTCCCAAGATGTTCTTCGGCCTCCTGGTCAATTTGACCACATACTCAAGTATGCCGAGCGCCATGGAATCAGCCTCCAGGAGCCCACTGCTACTCGAGGCAACCGCGTCTATTATGCGGCGCAGACCTCGATCGTCCACATGCGAAAGCTGACTCGCACGCAGCACCTGTCTATCGAGATACCCAAGGTTGAAGGAGCGGATCTTATGATCGCCCTATGGTCCAATTATACGTGGCTCACTGCGGAGCTGGAGGACAAGGACCGGAAAGAAGTGGTTTCGATTCTTCAGGAGGAACTCGGAATCGCCGCAAGACCATTATGATATTACGACTCCAGGTCGACATAGTATGCCAATCGCGTCCCGCCATCGACAGAATGACACTGCTTTCGGTGGACGTTCTTTGGGATGGGTCATGTAGAGTGTGTAGGATGAGAGGGGGGTGCTCCCAATACTATTGATTCCCTCATATAGCCACCATTCATGTGTTGCCAAGCTAGCCAACGAAGTGGCGATTGTGCCGTACGTGGTGGACCATCCGTGTATCACAAACCACTGAAATGAGTTCCGGGAGAGAGACCCGACGGCTTACAGAAGCGAGGAGACACGCATGGTAACGCGGATCCCTCAGATAGGTCATGGGTTTATTTTCCGCCCTATAAAAACCCATCGTAAACGATAGACCCCCAAGGCGAAGCATGAATTCTTACCGTTCACCTATCCCCTCCCGCCTCCTTCGCAATCCTCCCCGCCCACTCCTCGTAATTCCTCTCCGCAAAACCCCTCACCGCACTCCAATCCTTACAAACATGCGTCACGCCCAGCCCCTCTTCCGCATCCATTTCGCCCTCGACAACCTCCGGCTCAAGCGTCAGATCCGCCGCACACAAAATTGACTGCCTCAGATAATTCAGACAATGCCCAACGTGGTCTTCCTTCCAGCGCTGTTTTCCAACCTTGCCGAGCCGCGTCTCCCCGTGCGGCGCGAGACCCAGGATCGCGCGCCGCAGCGAGTCGAGACAGTGCAGCTGGTGGTACATCGCGAGCCCGAAGAAGCGGTCGTGTGGGCCGAGGCGGAGGAAGCCGAGCGAGCCTGGAGGATAGAGCGAGTGGAAGGCGGCCGCGGAGGTGCTGCTGTTGAGCGCGTAGTGGTGCGAGTTTTCGAGCGTGAGTGCGACAGTGGGGAGGTCGAGCGGGAGAGCTGTGGGGTGGTCCGTGCCGAGCCAGGCTTGGAGCGCGGTGTACCATGTTAATATGAGAGAACGGTTGAAGGAGGAGGAGGTATATACGCACTGTATTCGTGGGCGGTCGGCGAAAGCTCGATGTCCACCTTGCTCGGGCTGACATTAGTCGAGCCATGTCTCCCTTGTGAGCGGAAAAGGGACCAAGCTGTGAACAGCTGCATTATGGCCGAGGACAGCAATAGGACAGCGGAAGATACGACTATCATCCGCGGCGAAAGCATGGGTCCATCGTGTCGTCTGGCCATGAGTGCGTCAGTGGTCCCGGGGGAAAAGCTCGTGGAATGAAGAGACTCGAAGCAGGCCTGCAGGGATTCGAGCGCCGGAGACGAACGTTACCGTGTTGCTGCCAGTTGCTTGACACAGTGCACAGCCTGAGCCTGAAGCCCTGATTCTCAGAGAACCAGTTAGATAGGAGCCAGCTGCAGAGGGTCTAGCTGAATGCCTAGGCCTGTTGTTTTCGTCCGCAGCAAATGTGAGGTTGAACAGACTGCGCACCGCGCGTCCGAGTCGCGAAGGATGAGAACAGAATTTAGTCCCAGAATTTCAATCAGAACTGCTTCGCGGGCAACGTAAAGACGCTGACGTCAACGGTCACGGTGTACTGAACGAGCTTGAAGACAAACTTCACTGAGCTATACGGCTTGTCGTAGGAGTAAATGAATGGTGAATACATCTTAGAAAAAATCGATACATGAAATCCACAGAGACCGAAGAAATACAGATCCACGGATGTCCAACCCAACCCACTGCTACCTCCTTTTACCTCCACCGACCTGAAGCATATCCACCGCCATCTGGGATAACCACGCCTCATCCTCCTCCAGGTAGTTTGTGACCGTCCTGGACACCTCAGGACGAACGTCCCGGCACAAACCAAGCGGCCGCACCTCGTCCGCCGTCGGCCACCTATCTTCCTGCTTCTCCTCCTCGCCGTCGGCAAACTGCCCCTCCTCCACCAACCCCTCACTCGCAACATTCGACACTGCCAAACGCCACCAGTATCAGCTCCCGCTCCACCGCACACGCCGCCTAATCAGCCTGCAAAATCACTCACGATGCGAATGCGCATGCGCCTGCACCCGCTGTGCCGCCTGCACGGAGAACGGCACAGGCGCCCAATACCGGCGCGGGCACGTCGACTGTAGGTGCTTTTTGCTCCTCGCGCACCCTCCACTGTGGTGGCGTCCCGCTTGCGTGCCAGACTGCCTGCGCGCATCCGCCTTTGAATTGCGGCCGCGTGCGCTGGGTCGGGTTCGGGCTTGATGCGCATGTCGGCGGGGGCCGTGGACGCGGGTGTTCGGGGCAGGCCCAGAGGTAGCGGGGAACGGCACGGAGGATGACGACGCAGTCTCCGGGCGGGGTGTAGGTAGGTTGGAAGGTCGACATGTATGTCGTTTTGATTGTGATGGTGGTGGGGTATATGAGATGGCGAAGTCCGCTAAAGGAAGTAGGGATGGGGTTGCCTGCTGCTGAATGCTGAATGACGGGTGGAATGGTGGGTATGAAGGNGAGACGTGACTCGACAGGGAGGGTGCGAGGAAGGGAGGACGTACATGTTATATTCTGGAAGAGGGGTGCGGGTGCAGCGGGAGTCTCAGGGAGGGCGGAAGGGACGGGATATGTGATTCAGGATCCGGAGCTGTTGAATGACTGGCGTACTGCATTGGTTGTGGAGCGCACTTTGAGNTGCAATGCGATACGATGCCTAGATCGTAGTTCTNTATGGACCACGGGTTACGGGGCACGTTGTCTGTCGCGGGGTGCGGAATGGTCGCATGACTGGGCAANGCCTCGATTTGCTTCCGCCATCCCGCTCGCGTCTCTATCCGGTCAGATTTCAGAGGCATATCCGACTCACCTCTGCTCGAGAATCGATGTCTAACACCGCCCCACGCAGGGTGATGTCAATGCCAATGGACTGAAACCTACAACCCGGCTGTTCGGAGTCAAAAANTAAACGCAAGATGCCAGATCGNGGAGATTGGCTGATTAATAGGTAAGTGAGAGAAACGTCCGTGAAGTTGTACATCGGAAGGGCAAACAATTCGACGAAGACAAATTGCGCGAGGGATTGAGGCAAGAGGAGTCCGTGGGGAAGAGAATCGACATCGACATAAGGATACAGTCTAAGTACGATAGAGGCAGAGATGGGATGGATTGGGAAGGATTAAGGAGAACGAGAAGCCAGAATAGAGGTGGAGAGTANNGNACCGAG
>SEOQ01000005.1:0-110896 GCA_004679275.1 Dentipellis fragilis
CAACAACAACAACAACAACAACAACAACAACAACANNACAAAACCAGCACACCATCAGCACCAGACAAACAGCTAGATCCAAGAGAACGAAACGCACATCAACCAGCTCATTCGGCAGCCCATTCAGCGCGACGACGCTCCACCGCGCCAGCGCGGGCAGCAACCCCGCAAGCCGCATGCGCGCGCCCACACTGTCCACATCGGCGATCCCGTCGAGGACCTCCTGCGCGAACACGTTCTTCTCGAGTCCCATGAAGAGCACCTCCGTCCCGCGGTCCAGCGCGCGTTCGAGGACCCGCGCGTAGTCGGCCGAAGCTAGCCGGTCGCGCGTCTCCTCGAGCAGCGCGTTGAATGCGGGGTCGTGGGGCGTGTCTGGGTCATCGAACGGGTTCGGGCTCGAGTTCAGCTTCGGTTGCGGGGGTGGAGACATAGAGGTGGACGTGGAAAGGGACGTGGGCGGAGAGGGGGTTGATGATGATGTTGAGGGCTGTGGGAGAAGGGCAGAGATAAAACTACGGGGAAGATGTGTGAGGCGTTAGGTGACAGGGGGCGGAGGAAGCGGAGAGGTAGAAGAGGACGTACGTTACTTGCCGCTCAACGCCCTCGAATGTCACCTCGTACTCGACGCGTCTGCGCACCTCGCACACAAGCCGATGGAGTTCGATCGCGCCTATTCTGCTCTTCAACGACACCCTGCCCATCCCAAACCCAGATAAGTGTCGCCACCAAAGCCGAGACAAGTGAACCGAACGCACCCCTCAAACACCTCCTCCACAGCGCCCCGCACGCGCTCGCCCACCTCTCGCCACCCATAATTCAGTATCCACCAACTCAGCATCAGATACCGCCGCTCCGTCTCCTCGCCCACACCATTCCGCCAAATCTCATCCTCCTCCGCATCCGCGTNCCACACCTCCATTCCCTTCCCCTTAATGCCTGACTCGAGGTCACTGCCTGGTGGCGTGAAAAACAGCGCCTCGAGCGACTCGTCGAATGGGCGCTGCTCGCGCGCCGCCTCCGCACGCGCCTGCGCCTGGATGGCTTGCACGTATTTGTACCGGCCGAGCAGCGAGAGTTGCAGGTGTGTGAAGAGCGTCAGGAGTGTTGTGGTGTAGAGCACTGTGAGCGTGCGTGTGATTGCTATATGTATACGCATATACGCAATCAATAATCAGTTGCCACTACTAGCTATAGCAAGAACGCACCGAGCATTTTGACTTCCCGCCAAAGCTCGGCTTTGCTGCGCTTCTGGGAGCTGGACAGATCTGCAGCGGACGCGGACTGGTGCATATACGCCTCGATCAGCATTTACTGGTAAAGATAAGATGGACGAGGGAAGGAGAGAAGACGCACGAGGCCGGATTCGGAGCTGTTCGATGTGAACGAGTCTGCGAGGTTGCCTACCGAGGCGGAGAGAGACTGAGGCTGCGAGGGCTCTTCTTCTCGCTGTTGTTGGGGTCCCTCGGATCCAGACTCGGACGGCTGCACCCAACTTGTCTGTGACTCCGTCATCCGCTCGTTGGCCGAAATCACAGACACAGACCCGTTCTCCGAGCCCTCCTCATCCCTATTCCTCACCAGCTCCACGCTACTCTCAAGCGCGCCTCAGACTCTGACCCGGACTCTACTTCGAATTTCGGTTTCGGTTTTGCCTTTTCGAGAAGAGGATGTGCATTGGAAGTCGGACTTGTGATGGGATTGGGATGTGGATGAAGTGCGGCCTTCTTGCTCTTGGTGAGCGCCTGCAGCTCCGCGGTGAGGGCTTCGACGTCCATCCCTGCGAGGATATTCGCGCCGAGCAGCGGCATGTGCGCCATTATTGTGAAGGTACTGTCTTGCATGTTCTGCGAGAAGCGCTTGCGGATCCTAGAGTGCATACACTCCGATCAGCTTTCATCTTTCGAACGTGGAAGCCGACGGCAGCAGTGACGATAATGATGACAGTAACAAATGGCAGATAGCGTGGTAACAACACATTGACAAGGAAGTAGGACAGGAAGCCGAGTGAATAGAGACCAAAGGTGCACCGACAGGACAGAGACCAGAGAGAAAAAGACGCACGTCTCGCGCGCACTGCGCTCCTGTACCACCCGATCGCGCACATCCTCCAGACGATCGCGGACATACCGCCCGACGATATACGCACCCCCGACGACACCGGCCGTCTTCGCGAGCCCGCGACGCCGGTCGTACACGTAGTTGCTTAGTGATGTGAACATGGTGGCACCGGTGGGAGCATTCAGGCTACGAATGGGTAAATCCTAGAGGAGAGACGAGCTTNGGGTTGAGGGGGTCAGGGTGAAGGCAAGGGCTAGGGTGCCGGCGACCTCAGGCTTGCGTGAAGCGTTGCAAGCTCCACGTGTTTATCGCGTCTGTCTTGAGATATCGCGTCTGCCGACGCCGACCTGGTGAACCCGATGAATTAAATCGTGCTGCCGTCGTAATTCATAGGTGTAGTGCGCACCGGTAGTTCTATAAGCAAAGCAAAGCCGGGGACGGTGAGTATGCTAACCTTTGAGTTGCAGCGACTTGGAGACCTGGGGAAAGCCCGGGCGCTAATTGGCGGCAAGTGATTACCTAAGAGCACGTGGGCGGCGCGTAGGCTCGTCGCGGCTCTCGGCGACACCGACGTTCATACCAACCTTTTCATACCAACCTCTTCGTCTGAACACAATGGTACGTCGTATCCTTGCGCAGGAGAGAAATTGCGCTCAAATGATTCTTGGAATAGGGTGGAGGCGGTAGATATCCCTATCCGAAGGAAGTATGGTCCCCGGCCGGTGAGTGCCAGTTTTCTACTTGAGTGTCGCTGTACTCATCGCTGTCGTTGTCGTTCCTTCTCCCTTCCTCATTCATCATCACGCTGAATTATATGCAAATGTACGTGAAAATATGAATCTGGATTCGGACTCACGCCAGGTGGCTGGTGGACCCGACCCGCGAACTGGCGCACCAACACCGCTGTCCTCTTCGGCGGCATCCTCGCCGTCACGTACGGCGTCTGGACCGTCAGCGCAGACAACGAGGTGCGTTCTCCATCCATTCCCTTCCAGACGACCAGACCTGCTGACACGGCCATTCGCTAACAGTGGCGCTACGTCGAACCAAACCGCCCCATTCCCTCCATGCGCGTACGTGTCAATTCTCTTTTCATGCGTCGTAGTTGTGCTTACAACTGGTGTTGACTGATGATAGTGGGCGAAACAGTACCGCGATCGTGAGGCAAACGCAGCGAAGAAGGTGTCGGAAGAGTCATAGATTGGGCCGGCGTACCGTGCTGTATCGTATCTCTCGCCTTGCGCCGCGTCGTATTCTATCCTCCTTGCTTTCTCGCGAAGACCGTTCCGTGCACTGCGTGACATGCCTGCACACGTGTGTACGGTAAGCTTCCCCCAGCTCATCCGCTCAATCGACCCGCAGCCACAACCCACGACCCTCACGAACATGCATCCGGTCTGTACACTATGCACGAAGCGTCTGGCTTTATGGCATCATAATTCTGAGACCGAGCAGCTCCACCAGCATCACCTATCTCTCCCCGCCGTTTCTGCGAAATTACTTACCCTCCCGCCTTCCCTGCCAGCATCGGAAGGCATACGCATACGAATTACGGAAACCACACTACTTATACCCGAACACTGACGGTAAGTACAGAAAATGGTCCTGATCCCGAGCGCCCGGCTACATTCCACCTGTCCGACATGCGTTTGCGTTTCTCCGCGAGCGTCACGGAGTAACCTGGGGGACGTACGGCGTCGCATTTTCGTATGCACGGGCGCGGATCAGTATGATATCGAAGGTAACGCGATGACGGGCAGGCTAGCGTTTCGGCCCAGTGTACGGGCTTTCGAACCGGAAGAAGCGTTGCTGCTTCGCGATTCTGCAGCATGTTAGGAGCTCCGAGCCTGGCCTGCTGACGTGCTTTGTTACGTTGACGGCTGGGACGTGCGGCGGCAAGAACTCGGAGAAAGGAGGTAGTCATGCGATGGGAATTAAAAGAAGTGGGGTGGATGGGCGGGGATGTGTATACGAAATGGAAGACGAGGAACGACCGGGTGAAAATGTGAAGACTCACGAGGCGCTACGTTAGTCCTAGACGCGAGCTGCGTGGATGATGCAGTCGTACGTTCAAAATCAAGACGACCCATCCTCGTTATCTGCCTTGCTTGCACCTTTGTCTGTGGTGGATGTGTCTCAAGTGTCTCAAAAATAAAGTACTATTCAGACTCTCCACTGATACTGGCAAGCGTGAACACCGTGACGTTGCGCTTCAGGGAACCTGGCAAAAAGATAGGAACTATACAAGGATAGTACATAGAGACCTTGACAGTATCTCTATTTTTTTTTCGAATTACCCTCAAGCCTCAGGAAGTTGATTGACCGTAGGCGACTAACCTTGCCACTAGCCCCGCGCAAGACAAGGGCTCGGAATAGCTGGAGATAAGATACGATTGCCAGCATCTAATCTTATCAGCTCCGATCGCTGAGATCGGCTATTGCCGCGGTTTGAGGCTCGATCTCTTTGTCTCTGCAACTGTCTCTTTGCTCATCTGCTCATCTATCTCCTCTTCAACAACCAATGCATTCATGACGACCCATAATCTCAGAGAACCAGTACACAACGAAGGAACAGCCGACATCTGTCTGATGTGATGCAGTAGGGCTCTACTTAGTGGCACCCACCACAAGAGACAGAACAATGTCCTTCGATGGGCACAAGCATGAGTGTGGACGAGGATCTCCTTTGCGCTTTGTGGCCTACTGAACAGCATGGCGGTATTTATTCCGAGTGAGTTGTGAGTTCTCCATTACCATTCCCTCGACACACCTTATCGCAATAGTTACATCCTCCCTGCCATCCTCGAATACGATGCCTTCTATCATCGCCGCACCTATCCCTACTCTGTACTGCTGCCCTCATCTCCTGGCTGAGAAAGGGCAACATCGTCTCCCGGAGCATCCCGTCAGCAGGCCGGTCCTCATTGAGGTTGCCCCAGATCGCGAGGACACCATCAACAGTATCGAAAATCTCGATGATTTCCGGGATACTTTGAAGATATATGCATCAGACCCTGCGTTCGTCCTTCTTGTGCACTTCTCTCCAGCAATTTGCTCAAATTACACACCGTAGTCACTGGCTGAACCAGGTTCGAGAGAAGACGGACGCAAGGATCCGTGGGCAGACAATGCGAATGGCACCCATGAAAAGCAACACCCCCGCGAAACATCTCCGCCGCTCGCACTCTGCGAGCTCTTTGCTCTCCATGTCACGTAGGCTGGCCGACCTGACACAGAACAACAGCTGGGTCTGGGACCGCAAGCCGATCATCTCAACCGAGCGCGTCATCTCGCCACGGCCGCTAGAGCCGACACACCTCCTCGTCATTTACGACACCACTCCCCTGTCGGGCATCTACTCGCGCTACGTCGAATGCCCCATCAACGCACTTGTCTTCGCCGCGTACTGCCCGAACCTTCAGCTCAACGAGCACGGCCGCACGTTCCCGCACCGCCTGCCGCAGGAGCTCCCGCGCGTTCGCATGGAGGTGCCACACCTCGGCGCGTTCGTGCCACTACTCGCGTATCTGCATACGAAGAATCAGGCAGCGCTGTTCCGCGCGCTGGTCCCGGAGTGGCTCCGCGACATCTTGCACCCTGTGGTGATGGCTGGCATCGCGGACCCTCGCGCCGCACCCGACTACGGACACCGCACTCGCAAGCTGAGCATCCGGATCTCATCGTGCGTGTCTGTGCCCTTGCTCGAACTACCCCAGAGAACACTGGTTTCCGTCGCTCAAGAGACCCGGGATGCCGAGGCCCGTGCCCCGCAGCCGCTGGGTGGGAGCGACGTTGCGGAAACGTTCCGCAGGTTGGTGGGCCTTAAGACCGATCTGGAGTTCATTGGGTACCACCCGCGCGACCTCTGGTACGAGCTGGAATTGATGCTGAGGATCCTGGCTGGGACCATGGACTTCGTGGATGCGGCAGTTTGACTTGGTTGAACTCGATCGTGGTTGTATAACATGTACGTTTAGTACTTTACTAGGATACCTAATGTAAGCTGTGGGCCGTCTGCTGCTGTGTAGTATATCCTATTTCGTTTCCGTTTCTATTGTCTACTTTCTCCGCAAGCATACTCGCACGGAAGATCGAATGAGGACATATTGTTGACGAAGGATTTTCAAGGAGTCGTGGGAGGGACTTCGTTCAATTTCGGCTCTATATAACCATCCGTATCTTCGTCTCTTTGTGCACTAATAGCTTCAAGGCCTCGGTAAAGCAACGACTAAACAACTTAGATAACGGCAGAGGCAATGCGTTTGCCAGCAACCATATTAGACGCTGAGTTACGTGTGCGTGTCTTCCATTCGACCTCCCACCCTCATCCCCATTGACCAGAATCCGTCACCATCTTTGTCCAGTATCTATACTTACGGGATCCCAGAATCCCAGGACATCATCCATGGCCGAAGAATCTGGCCAGGTCATTCAAGGCTCGTCTGCTGCAGGTAAGTTCTACTATTATCGAGCTCAAGTGAAAGTTGATCGATCAGTCAGACGTCGCATTAACCAAGCAGCAGCGCAATGCGCTGTCCCTGGTCTGCAGCAGTCCGCCCGAAATCTTGCAACTTATATTTGGCCTCTATATCATTGACAAGACCTGGAACAATGGAAAAATCCCGTTGATTGCCATCCTCAGCCATGTGTGCGCGCGCTGGCGTGCGGTGTGTCTTGATGACTATCGTCTGTGGACGACGATATCCTGCGACATCCGAGGCAGGTGGACTTCCGAATTCGCAGCACGCTCGGGTCACTTGCCTTTAGACGTATACATCGTCTTACCACGTCCGAGTCCGCGCCCCAAAGCGGACATTTACCTCACAGCACAAGCAGCTTTGCAGAATATCCACCGTGTTCGGTCTCTTCGCGTTGAAGGCAGAGGCGAGCATCTGCGAGCATTCCTCGATGCGCTGACGGACAAACCGGCACCCATTCTAGAGAGTTTATCCGTGTTCTATATCATCTCCATACAAACCCTTAATGAATTCAAGAGACGTCTCATCCCCGCTTCCATCTTCGCCGGTTCTGCACCTCGTTTGCAGTGCCTGACGCTGGATTGTGTCCGGCTCTCGCACCCTCCAATACCGGCGTTCGCAAATCTGACAACTATCCGGGCCAAAAGCGCATCATCGGTCAGGGATGCCTGGGATCTGCTGCGGAGCATTACACGCGTCAAGACTTTGCACTTCTCTTTGCTATATGACCCACGGATCCCACAGCCATTCGCCGGAAGTGGTCCGATTGACGCACCGGATTTGACCAGTCTTATGGTCCACGATGTTGGAGTTGGGAAGCTCGTCACGCTGCTCGACACTATCGCCGCCCCTTCTCTTGCACAGATCGTGTTCAGCAACATGGAGGTAACACAGTTCAACGCTGAGCTCTTCCTCGACAACTTCTGTCGGGCTCTATCCCCTCATGTCGAAATCTTACGCCGACAGTCTGGTCCGATGCGGAAGGCCATTCTCGGCCCTATGGAAATCATTTGTTGGCCTACATACACCGACGTTTTTTTGCAGCATCAATTCACCTCTCCGTTCCACTTCGCATGGTACAGCACCATCCAGTCCGTTCTGGAAAACAGTGGGTATCTCATACGCGCTGTACTCGGCGTCCTTCCCGTCGACGAGGTTCGCACACTCTTTGTGCGCGACAACATTCACAGGCCCATCATGTCTGACGAACGCTGGTCCTCCCTCTATCCCTTTGTGAACGTGAACGTGTTCAACTACGCTGCAGCGTCTCCGACAGACGCGTTATACGTCCTCCGATCTATGCTTCCCCCGGCGCAGCGGGCCGACATTGGAAGGACCCTCTCGCTGCCAGTGCGCGATCATGTACTCTTCCCACAGCTGGAGAAACTGGTCATCACGACCACGCTGGTTCGCACCCATGGCGGGAAGTTCTTGCAAGTTCTGTCGCGCCTCGCACAGGCTCGTCGACAAGGCGGCGTACTCCTGGAGATCGCGTTCGAGGACTGCCCTTATTCGGCAGACGTCATGGTCGAACTAAAGAGGAACGCAGTGGTGACCTGGAACGGTGCATGGTGCCCTCCTTTCTCGTTCGGAGGCGTTGGAGAGGATCCGGAGCTTGAAAATTGGGAGATGTGGGGGAGTCTGTTTAATCGTCCTTGATGGCATGTACATTATTACCTGCTTTTTGCTTCCCGGCATCGTTGCCGCGTTACCAGTACGAGGTGGGCGAAACATTAGATTGTTATTATTGTCGTTTGCAGAAAAGTTGGCGCCGTAATTTTGTTGGTATAAATTTCTCAATCGTGAATATAACTGGTAGTAACGTATCAATGTGAAGTTGAATATATTCAATTTTCTTGCCTGCTGATTGTTCCGTTCCTTGAATTGTACGACATGCCAGATTAATTGGGTGAGGCAATGGCACATCGGCGCCGCGGCGGATGCCGTACCAGCGAGTCCTCTTCCGTCTTACCATCATCCCAAGCCTGGCTTTCAAGCTCGTTAGTATATCCAGGTAGGCTGATGATTCGCCGTTTACTTGTGCGGTGGGAAAGACTGAACATTTGAACACATCTGACAGTCCTCTGCTGTAGATTCACGAAGTCGGATTGATTCCGGAGACCTTTATGGACGCAGAGGATGGCCAACTTGTTGAGGGCCTACGTATCCGAGGTACGTTAAGGCTATCAGGTTTCTTTATCCTCACATGGACTGATGAATCAACCAGATACCGCGCTCTCTAAGCAGCAACGCAATGCGTTATCCCTGGTGTGCAGCAGTCCTCCCGAGATCCTGCAACATATATTCCAGTTTTATGTCCGTGACAAGACCATGCGGGACCTACGAGGGACAATACGACACGCACTTCCACGGAGCGCGAAGCTTACCCATGTATGCAGACGTTGGCGCGATGTCTGTTTCAATGATCACCGTCTATGGACCACGATATCATACACCATGAGTCGGCAATGGCAATCCGAATATGTGGTGCGCTCTGGTGACTCGCCTTTGGCTATGGATATTTTCCTAGAACCGCACCGTGAAGACAATATCCTGGCACAGACGGCCGTGGACCATGTCCGTCGTCTCCGCGTTCTCCATGTCAACGGTCGTCAAGACCTACTTCAAGCCTTCATGGTTTCACTTGTTAACAAAGCAGCGCCTATTCTCGAGAGTCTAATCATGCAGACCCAATACTCAACTACGCTCACCGATGCTGAGCAGTTCTCCTTTGTACCTGCTGACATCTTCGCCAATACTGCACCCCTGCTACAGTCTTTGGCGCTGCATTGGGTTCGACTTCCCAGTTCTCCAGTATGCGCATTCACGAACTTGAAAACCATTCAAACGGAGGGCTCGTTCTCGGTTTTTGATACCTGGATGCTGCTGCCAAGCATGAGATATGTTAAGGCCGAAAAGTTCTCCATGCTTCGCAATCCCAGGGCGGGACATCCATTCTATCACAGCGGTCGCATTCATGCCCCCGATTTAACCGATTTCGAGGTATATGACGTTGAGCCCGCTATACTTATCAAGATGCTCGAAAACCTTGTTGCACCATCTCTTTCACGGCTCGCTTTATGTGGAATTCGCTTATTCGAATCAGACCTTCACTTTCTCAGCACTGCGATCACCCGAAGCCTTTCTGTACATTTCCAACTCTTACGCCAAAAACATGGACCGATCGAGGAAGTCTATGTCGATCCTGAGCGGGTCGTCTGTTGGCCTACCCATTATAACGACCGTCTTCTACGCAATCACTGCGCCTCTCTATTCCACATTGCGTGATTTTCTACCCAACGTCCGCGGACGCTCGATGTATCAGCAACGGCATATTCTCCATCCTTCCTGCCCACGAGACCCGTACACTCTGTGTGGGTAATCATGAATGGTACCCTGAGACCCGGGGTGAACGCTGGGCCTGCCTCTATTCCTTTCAGAATGTTACGGTTCTCAGCTTCACGACTCGGTTGGCGATTGAAGCATTGTATATGCTTTTGGCTATGACCCCCCAGGAGCAACGCATCGACATTGGGAGGGCGCTCCCGCTGCAGGACCACGTACTCTTCCCACATCTTACGAGACTGGTTTTTGTTTCCGTGAGGATTCGTCCGCACGGCGGGACATTCTTGCGCATTCTCTCGTGTATGGCGCGGACTCGTCGACAGGGCGGCACCATCCTCGAAATTGCATTCCAAAATTGCTCTTATTCGGCTGTCGTCATGGCTGAGTTGAAGAAGGACGCGGTCGTGACGTGGGATGGGATTTGGTGCCCTCCTTTTTCCTTCGGATACGCCGGCGAGGATCCGGAGTTGGAGAATTGGGAGAATTGGGGGAGCTTGTTCGATCAGCAGCCGTGTGAGAGCTCTTGTCAGCTTCAAGTGTTAAACACATTCAACGACTCTGTCCATAATTTTGACCCGCTTCGCGAGTCCATTGACTACGTATATCAACGCGACATTAGGAATACTCTAAAGCTCCCGGATTGATAGGGTACTGTACGAGCGCAGACGTCGCACTATCGTCTATGTATCTGGCCAACGACGCGGCCTGTCGACTCTGCAAGTCTCTGCGATGCATCCATTCAGTCGCCCGCATGTGCACCGCCACCCTTTACGATGGCTGAATACGTCGGCCGTACTCGCCTTCCCTCCGAGCGCACTTCGTCCCCGCGGACAATCTCCCATTCATCCTCATCCCATACGCCCTCGTCCAGAACCACCAATGCATCGTCCCCAATCATTTCAAACGCCTCCCCATCAGTCAGCACCGCTCGCTCCTTTCCCTTCCCTTTCCCTCGTCTCTTTGCCTTCTTCTCCGGGACCACGACGCATGGGAACGGGAATGATGTCGGCTCGTCTTCCCTCTTCTCTTCTGCTGGCGCGAACGTATCCCAAATATCCTGTTGGACATCTATGTCCACGTCTGCGAGTTCGAGGGCCACGTCGGCATCAGCCAGTGCATGATATGAGAGTTTTGGGTATTGCCAGCAGCGAGAGGTGATACTCTCCTGTGCCGCACGACGGCGCTGTCGATATGCGGCGCTGTGCTGGATTTGGGCCTGCTTCATTTGCGAAGACTTAGAACTCAAGAACGGGCTAGACTCCCTCGTCAGCAATGTCTCAGCGCAAGTCGAGTCTGAGACGACTTACGCATTAAGGTTTCTCTGCATGTTGGAGAGAATTGGTTGGTTGGTTGGGAGCTCTGATGGTGCGCGAAGGAGTTATAAGAATGAGCCTTGCCACCTGGAGTCATTCTGACTTAGAGTGAGAAGCGACTCAATACGACTCCGCCTGAGTGATCGGCATCGCCTTGGTACCGCCAGAGGTGGCATGACAGTCGGCGCGAAAGGTCTTGGCTGTTCTGTGAAGAGACCCTTCATAGCCCTCCATTCAAGGCACTGTTCGCTGGCGTATCGGGTTCTGGGCGTCAGTTACGGAAGTAATACCGCATCAATAATGCAGTTCTGTATGTCGTTCGTCGCACAATCTCAGGGAGTGCCATTACACTCTCATATGGATTTCTGGGTCGTGTCATCCATTCGTCTGAACCTGCGACCATCGGTAAGAGCAAGCTGATCCGAGACGAGTCTTCGTGGACAAGGTCACCAAATGCTGAAGACAGACTCGTGTCAGTTTCAAGCTATTGGAAAATCGTGAAGTAAATAGGACGGATGAACGCATGGGCCGCCGGCGTTGCCGACGCTACAGAATAGGAATCCGTTTTCTTGCAGAGCTTCTCGCAGACTTCGGCGGTACAGCCGGCGTCGACACCGACATCGCACTAACCTTCCGTCGATGCGGACTGCACCAGGGCAGACATGGTCCCTGAGACGCACTGCTCTTGACTTTCGGGATGGCGGTGCTTGTCGCTGCCACTCCTGAACCGGCCGCAGAGCTCTGGCTATCTGAAGGTGGTCTCCTCCACAAACCTTCACGGTTGATGTTTAGAAGGGCTTATCGGGGTCCAAGTGGAACAAGAGATCAAAGAAGGCGAGTGACAGGAAATAGATATCTTGCGGTTTTGCATGTAGACAATATACAATTTTACGGACTCGAACGAAGTGTGCGGTCGAACGATCTGCCTGACTTGGAGTCGGGCGTGCTCATCGCATTGTCTGTTACAAATTCGGATGAAGAAGTCAGAGACGTGACAACAGTGCGCAATGTGAAGAAACTTGCAAATTAACATTTCCGCATGCTCGGGCAGCGACTGTCCATCTTCCAGAACCCAGGCAGCGTCCCCTAGAGACTCAAGGATCGCCCTAGGCACCATACAGCCCTCCAGCCGGAGAACCAGTCGTGCATTGCCTCTTCTTCGTGCTGTCGCCAGTCGCCGTAGAGGTTCAAATAACAGAGCACCGTCCTCCCATAGCCGCTCTGCATATGTCCTCAGGCTCTCCTTAAAGGTGATGCGAACTTCGGATAGCTCCGGAAATAGGAATTTGGTTGATTGATTATCGGTGTCATGTGGAATGGGAGTGGCAGCGTCGAGTAAATTGGCATAGGGGAGCATGTGAGAAATCCAGAGGGTTTTTGTGTTGATAAGAGGCGTAAAATAGAGCAGCCATTTTTGTTTTGGTAAATGTGTCAACACGTCGATCTCCATTTCAGAATCGGTGGTGAGAGCAAGCACATGAATCTTCTCAAATGTGAAACGATTGTCGATAAACGTCCGTTCCATAGTACGGTGAAATGCATCCCATCCCAGAGAAGTTGACATGTACCGAATGTCATCCCATGCCAATGTAAGATGGAACAATCGAGAGCCTGGCTGATGCTCTTTGGGAGCGGAGTCGATGGCCATGGGCAGATCGCGAGATCGGGCCGTGATAGAGAGGTAGTCGAAGGGATCGAAATCCAGAGTCAGAGACCGAAACTCGCCCATTTGCTGTCGCACCGCAGAAAGCCGGGACATTAGCAGATCAAAGAGCACTCTTTTTTAAATCTCGCCAACGCTACTGCCCGCCGGCAGCAGCGCGACCTTGCTTTATACTTCCGGTATAAACCAGGGGAAGTGTGTGTAAAGTACACTAACTATCACGGGACCCGGCACTCGACGCCTCCACCTCAAAGCTCCAGCCCAACCCAATTCCCGTACCACCTCAGCGATGCGTTCCCATCTCCCCAGGAAGGGTGTGCGTGTAGAGCGCGGCCCCTAAGGACCTCCCCTATCGGGTCGGAAGGCATACGGTACTTCATCTTGAGTCCCATGGGCTTAATTAAGGGTGGTGTGGCTGTAGTGAGTGACGCTTGGGACATAAGGGACTCCTCCGAAGGAGTGCGAGTCTTGCCGGCCGGAAATGAACACTGTGAAAAGAATGGCAACTGATGCCCCTCCTCCCTCCCTCCGCACGGGACCGACTGGCAGCTGTGATCCACCACGTCGCCCCCGACAAACTCCCCCGNGCTACGCCTCAATCCAACAACGTCCTGTACAACCAATAAAACCAAAATGGGTTTTCTTTCGTGGCAAACATAGTTCCAGCAAATGGGTCGAGGTCCTTTGCGAGGGTACACCCAAGGTCCCATCTCTGTGCCGTCGTGCTGTCCCAGGTATGCCGCACCGTGTAGTACAAAAGGTACGTCTGCGCGCGTCCCGTACCTTTTCATCTTTGATTGTCGAGCCGGCTCATCCGAACTCTTCAAGGAGAAAAGAATGTTGGATAGCATACTAGGACGGAGGCTAATACTAGTCCCTCTCGAAGGTGCTCGTACAGTGTTGAGACGGTGTCAGCGAAACCTGTCGCAAGTCCGAGACCAGCAAAGGTGAGAGAAGAAGTGTGCACGAGCACCGGGAAATCGCCTCATCAGTGATCCTACCAAGCTCCGACGGTGCACCCGTTGGCGTAACCTTTCTCTGACCTCGCCCCCTTCAAGACCTTCATTGGATTACTAGGCTAGTATATATATNCAATACAGGCATGTCTTGGAAAGACAAAACCCCACGCCATGGAGGGCGGTGACCATGACCATGCTCAGGCTCCTGCCCGCATGTCCAGCTCATCGGACGGCTCGGCCAATACCTCATCGCACCAGGCTTCCACCATAAACGCAGAGAATGTCAAGACTAATCCCTCTCCAATCGTGGCCGAAATGCCTACGCCCAAGGATATTGACGAACTCGTTGTCGACTGGGACGGCCCTGACGATCCTGCATTTCCTAAGAAGTCAGTGCTCCTTCTACCACGCATGTTCAGTTCACTAATATGTCCACGCCCAGCTGGACGAAGTCGAGAAAATGGAGAGCCGCAATCACTGTCGCGACCTTCACTTTCATCTCCCCCGTCACCTCCAGCATCGGCGCACCTGGCCGCATTCAAATCTCAGAGCAGTTCCACATCACCAACAGCAGCGTCGTCGCAATGACCACCTCCGTCTTCGTCCTTGCATATGGTACGGGAGCCGTTGACTCTTTGTACACATTGTCTTGATGCTGAGGGTAAGATGACAGCTTTTGGTCCGTTCGTTTTGGCACCTTTGTGTGAGATATACGGGCGCTCCCGTGTCATCCAGGGAGCGAATGCATTTTTCCTGGGTACGTCTGCAATCATAACCCTCAAAATTCGCGATGGCTGAGTTTTTGAGCAGCCTGGAATATAGCCTGCGGCTTCGCCCAGAACACTGGACAACTGATCGGGTTCAGGTTTCTTGCTGGCCTCGGTGGCAGCGCACCATTAGCTGTAAGCTCAACTTCATTCTGCACCAATTCTCATTCTGATGCGTTGACGTGCAGATTGGAGGAGGGGTTCTCAGCGACTGCTTCAGGCCAGAAGAACGTGGACGAGCGGTATCCCTTTACTCTTTGGCGCCCGTCCTTGGGCCAGTCCTCGGTCCTGTAGCTGGCGCATGGATCGTCGATCAGTCGACGTGGCGATGGACAGTGCGTTCAATGTTCCACTCTAGCTCTGTCATACATGGCTCACTAAGACATATAGTTTTGGGCTACGTCGGCTGCCGATGCTGTGATTCTGGCGGTCAGCTTCCTGACCTTTGAAGAGAGTAAGCTATCATCCTTACCAGAGGTGCCAGAGAATATAACCGCCTCCCTGGAACAGCGTACGCGCCTGTCCTGTTGAGTCGCAAGGCAAGGCACATCGTCAAGAACTGGGATCCTGAGAAAGCTCACCCGAAGGTCGTCCGCACGCCATTCCGAACAGAACATGGTGACCTGCGCAAGATGGTGACGACGGCTCTCGTCCGACCTTTCCAATTCCTTCGCCACGAACCGATCATCCAGCTGTTCGGAATTTACATGGCCTTCTTATATGCTACGACATATCGTAAGCTTCTTGTCTTCCAATCTTGCACTAGCTGTGACTCATGTCCTAAGCAGTCATCCTGACCACACTGCCTGACATCTACCAACGCACATACCACGAGCGCGTCGGCATCGCCGGGCTGCACTACCTCGCACTCGGTCTGGGCATGATCCTCACTGCACAGCTAACAGCCCGCGGACTCGACAGATTCTTGATGTACTTCACGAAGAAGAATGGGGGAGTCATGAAGCCTGAATTCCGCCTGCGTACATTCTCCCGTTCATTGCGCCCGCATCCATTCCTTACGCCCGCGTAGCATGCTCGGTACCAGGAACTATAGCCCTCCCCATCGGTTTGCTTATTGTTGGTTGGGGTTCTCAAGAACATGCTCCCTGGATCGTCCCCGACATAGTAAGTTGACCATACATAATATGCGCCGCCGCTCTTACCAACAATGTTATAGGGTCTCGCATTCGTCGGCTGCGGTCTCGTGTCCAACTTCATCTGCATTCAGTCATACATCGTAGACTGCTACCGGATTTACTCTGCTTCCGGTAAGCCAAACCTGCCATTTCTTCGTGTGAGATGCACAAACCCATGGCGGACCCTTTTGTAGCTCTGGCAGCAGTCTCCTGCCTCCGATGTCTCTGCGCCTTCGGATTCCCGCTTTTTGCACCCGCGATGTATAAGGCTCTTGGCTTTGGGAAGGGAGACACCATCCTTGCCGCCGCCGCTATTGCCATCGGCTGCCCAGCGTGAGTAACAACAATGCCTCCAAGAAACATGCGCTAATGTGGTGCCCGGTGCAGACCATGGATCTTCTGGTTCTATGGCGAACGGATACGCAAGATGAGCAGATTCTCTCCAACGCTCGTGGAAATCCGCAACTAGGCTAGGCTTGCACGCCCAGAGCATTTATGCAGAGGCCTCCCTCTCGGACTCTCACTATCACGTATTCTCTCTGACAGCTTCGAGTCTGAATTTCATTCGTTACGATTACACGACACTACAATACACCCCTAATACCATAATATTGTCTTCCAACAGTCGGGCCCGATCGCGAATTTACTTCCTCTCATTCTCTGCAACTTTCAACGCACTCGTCACAGTATCTCCCTTCGTCTTATCCATCGTCGGAGGGTACGGCGTGCCGACGGTATGAGGACCGCTCTCGAGCGGTGCAGTTGAAGAGGCCACGTCGTTGGGCTTCTGAGAGCCGGGTAGGTATGATTGCAAAGTCGATTTAGCAGCATCCACATGGGGTTGCGCGGCCTGCTGGGCACCGGAGATGTACGGCTGTGCAGCCTGTTGAGCGCTGGACAGGTACTGCTGCGCCGTCTCGAGTGTCGACAAAGCGGTCGCCTTGGCTGACGACGCGCTACCACGCGTCGAGGTAGCGGGGCTGGCATTGGCACTGGTGCTGGGCACACCGTTGGGCAGGTAGGACTGCCAGGTTTGTCAGCGTCAGGCCACGAAACGAAGTTGGTATGTGAATATACCTGAGCGGTGGCCATCGCGCTGCCCGCAAGGTTCATGGCCTGTTCCAAGTAATGGGCACCGGTGGCCGTTGCAGAGTCCACGGATTTGTGTCCCTCCGCGACGGCAGCGTCCCTCGTCTCAGCCGCCTTCGTACCGAGCTGGACGAAAGCATCGCTCGTGTTTCCAGTCACACCAGGGCCCTTGGTCTGCATGGCAATGTCAGTCAGCACGCGAAGGGAGGTGGAGTCGGCAGGGTCACTGACGTGGGCAGTCGAGGCGGCATGCTCCGCAACGCCCTGCACGTGTTGCGCAGTCTGGTGGATCTTCTCCGCTATCGCAGCGTTGGGTGCCTGCGACTCGGCATTCGAGGCGGTGGTGGTTTTATCCGCAGGTCTGTACGCGGGAACAATTAGAGAATGAACCGACACTGATAAAGGCGCATTTACAGTGATGCGGGATGAGATGGCTCGGACTGAAAGTCGAAGCCTGATTAATGGCCGGGAGTATTGAACGCCAATGGATCTGGCTTACCCGTGCAACAGCTGCAGCGGCCTTCGCAGCGTCGTGCGCCTGCTCGGCGGTTTGATGAACCTCCTTAGCGAGCGGTGCGGTCGAAGTCTCGGCCTCAACGCGGGCGGCGGTGGTTTCGTAGCTGAGGACATGGTGAGCACAAGCCGGGGCGCGGAGTGAAGCAAAGATACTCACGGTGCTTGGGACATGGTATGGGAGATGATTTCGATGATTAGTGATATTGGGATGAAGAGTGCAAATATCGGTGCAATTCATGGTGGAATCGAGGGAGACTTTATACAGACGTTGGGTTGGAGTGCGTCGTCACTGGTGTCGGACGTGCCTTGGGCGCCCTCTGCGCCATGACGTCACCCACTAGATACGGTACGCAAAGAGCGCTTCGGGCAGCTTCGATTCCGAACCTCAAAACCCCAACTGCAGCTAGCGTCCGTGAATAAAGCTTCAGAACAAATGAACTGAAATTCAACATGGAAACGAATGCATGCGGTCACTGGTACGTACTCCGAAACCAAGAAAAGGAAAAACGAAAGGAAAGCAAGACAGACAAATGCAACTGTAACCACGACTCATACATGATGCAGGGAAGTAGTAATGCAGGCAATCCGAAGCGGGTATCGAATGATAGACATTAAACAATCACGAAAGCAGAAGCAAAGGCGGAAGTGAAAATAGCGGGGTTAGATGGAGGTGAGCGCGCGTGTACGCGTACGCAGTCGGGAGACAAATGTTCGTGTATGATCAGCGCTGGGCACCAGCCTCCTCCTCCCAGGAGCCCATGCGCAAGAACCGAGCCAGAACCTCTTCAGATCCGCGTTTGAATATATCTACGCCTCGTGCGGGATCCCACACGCGGCCGGAGACCTTCCGAGCGGGGGTAGAGGGGGTTACGGGTGCGTCCTTCGGCGTATCCTTTGGCGACGCAGGAGGCCCAGCACTGGACGGCGAAGATGCCGTGTCGCTTGATATGGTGCGATAAATGGCCGACTTTGGATCAGGTGCCGTGCGCAGCGGAGTGGGCTTCGAGGGGGACGTCATCGTCGCCGCGAGATTGACAGACGAGCCTCGAGGAGAGTACATCCGCGGGCTCCGCAGTCCGGTGGGCGACGCGAGCGGAGAGAGTTTGTTCGTCTGGCTGACAATACTGGTAGACATATGCGACGGTGTGTACTGCTCGGGTGCCGTCGTCACGTTCAGTCCCTCGCCCTTGCCCTGCAGCGGCGCCGATACGCCGTTGGCAGGTCTCGTGCGCGAGGGAGTGCCTGTAGGTGTCTTGCCTTTGCCCGTCCAATCAGCACCTGGTGGCAAGCCGAGAAGATTAACCTGAACACCTTGATTCCTAGTCTGTTTGGGAATCGTCTGCACACCGAACGTCCTGTATTCCTTCTTGCCCTTGCCTATGAATGTCGCACCCGACGTAGATCGGGAGCGGCGCCGTTGCTCTTCTCGCGCTTCCTCCGGCTCCGTATCTTCGTCGTCACCGTCCTGGCTGCTCTGCTCCGACTCGTATGCTTCGGTGAACAACTTGTTCTCCCTCTTCCGCGATTCGGCGATGTCAAAGGCAGGGGCGAGCGGCGCGGCAGGGTGTTGCGGACGCACGAGCTTCGACGCGTACCTCTGAATGCTTGGCACAGAATCCCACGCATTGGTGTACGTGAACGACGTCGGAAGGCCGACTTGGGGTGGAGGAACATAAGGCCTCAGCGGTGAAAGCGGCGTCAGCAGCGGAGGGCTGGGCGAAGGAGACGGCTCTGGTGCCGGTTGAATAAAGACACCCGGTGGCGGCGCATCTGTGACAGGGAAGTGGCGGCCAGGAGCATGACGAGGTTTCTCCTCCCAAGGGAAGATGGCCTTCACCTTCGCGGGATCGGGCTCAGGAGCGGCGTCCCTCCTCTCACCCAAGACGTTACTGTAGTGGCCCTCGTGAAGCAGTCGCTGTGGAATTTGCGATGGAGGCGGTAAGGCAAAGAGCACACTGGAAACTAGGGGAGCAGAGGTATCTCCATGGCCAGGCTGAGAATCCTTAGACTCATCCCAAACGTTACGGAAATACGTGTCAGAGGGAAAGTTGGAGGGAGGCGCGGTCGAGGGAGGCCCTTCAACAGCAGGGTTCCAGATCACCATGGGGGGTGACGGGGGACGCGGGGGCGGCTTAGGAGCCTCGTAATGTTGCGTCTGAGCAGAATATCCCTGCTGTTGCTGTTGCTGTTCATGTTGACCGCCGGCTGACTGCCCATCAGACTGCGCCTGATGCGATGGAGGTCCTTGAGAGAAGGTCGTTGAAGAGGCTTGCTGAGTAACATTATAGCCTGGCTGGGAACCAGCGGCTGACTGATATACCTGAGGGGAGCCACCGCTCGACTGGTATGGCTGGGAACCTCCACCGCCTGCTTGGTACTGCTGAGAGAACCCTCCGGCTGCCTGATACTGCTGCGATGACCCTCCGCCCGGTTGGTGCAGCTGAGGAGGCGCCCCACCCTGCTGATTATTATAAGTACGCGGGGTGGGGGAGCCAGGAGTAGGCGGCAAGGAAAGTGGCGCATGGTAAGGAGCAGGAGGCAACTCGTCGGGGCCAGGGGTCGGCAGCGTGTGCATCCGCGGCGGCGTCTCGCCAGGGAGGGCGCGGGAACGCGCCACTGGTGTCGAGGGCGCCGACCCGACGTCTGCAAAATAGCCCATTCTGGAATCAGCCCTTGGAGTACCGTCACCGCTGCTGCCTGATGCTAACGGATGTGCCTGCCGTGATTCCGCCCCCGCATTTGCCTCCGGCTCGGGCTGAGATTCCGGCCTGGGCCTCATAAGATCCAAGCGGCCGTCCAAAGGTAAGCGGATGTAGTCAGCTTCGCCGGGATGTGAGAAGGAGGGGGCCGCTGAACCAGAAAACCCTTCGACAGTAATCCGACGTAGGTCCTCGAGACTCATCGCAGTCTTGACGGGAGAGGATATGACAGTTACGCCGAGACCCGTGTTCCGCTCGTCCCAAACTGATTCGTACCGCCGCGATACGTACTCAGCCTCTGGAACGACAGGAACTGAGCGGTAGTGTTTGTCATACACCGCGTACCATCGATCAACCAGGGCCCCGTAGTGGTACGCCTGCAGCGGATCTGATGTGTTCTCTTGAGTTTCGGTGGAGGCCGGGGCACGCCATGGGATGGAGTTCCACGGTTTGTTGGGTCCAATGAAGTGAATGGCAGAAATTTGGGACCCGAACCGTTCGAAGGCAGGGGCATATCTGCGTGTGAAGTTAGCACAGGCGCTGATTCGTCGAAAATGTCAACACTTACGTGTATGCAGCCGTTGGGGTAGTGTTGTAGGTGAAGCTCAGCCTATGCCAGTCATTGCCTCGCCATTCATTGAGAAGTCCCTGGTCACCGCCATCCCAGCTTCCCTTGGTCTTGGCTAAGTCCAGAAGCTGGTCAAACTCGCGTTGGCCGGGAGTGAGCACCATCATCCCGGAATTAAATATGTCTGGCCAGCCCACGTCTGGCACGGCGGCAAATGGATGCGGAAGTGAGAACAGATGAGAGAGTGGACGGGTAGGAAGGATGTCGGCATCGAGGAAGATAATCTTGGAGAATTGAATAAGACGGAAGACATGCAGCTTCGTGAGGACGGAATGTAGATCAGGACGACCTGGAAAGATAAAGGCATGAGCTCCGATCCGTTAGAGACAGGTCAGGTCGACATGTAAGCAGCGATGATAGGGGAAAAACGAGCGTCAAGGAGATTGTGTCATAGGGTGTATGAGCGATGACCCCATGAAAGGGTCATGTGTCAGGAGAACGTGAAGAGGAAGATTATGGTGCCCGAATCTAAGTCAGAAGGTAAAAGGGCGTCCCTCGCGTAGGGGAACAAAGTCGAAGTTGTGAAGACGTCAAAGGCTGGCGACATAGCAGCCGCATGAAGAGAGGACAACTCACCGAGTAGCTGTAGCCCGCGAGCATTATCCTCTTCTATTATTTCGACACCAATTACAAGATTAAAGGCCCTGCGAAGAAGCTTGATACTGGATACATCGACGGATTCCGGAGTGACGAGGCAGACTGTTTGAAAGTCGACCTCGGGAGGCGTAGGCGGAGAAGGGTGGACATCCCGTAAGGCAGCGGCGAGAGTTAACGCGCCAGGAAGATAGGCATCAGAAGTGAGAAGAGTTACAAAAGCATAAGGAGAGGCCATGGACAAGAGCCCAAATAAAACAGAGCGTCCTCGGACGCGGGACGAGCAATACCTAGCGCAAGCACGGCGAGCGGTAGTGAGATCTGCGGTAGTTCATGGCCTGTTATAGCAACCCTCCTGTTTGCTTCCCCACAAACACACCAAAACACCCGCTCGGCCCGCCCCGACGAGCTGGGCGGCGCCGTCTCGCAGGCAGCAGACAATTCGGAAGAGGTGTAGATGCGAGAGCCTTCGGATGGTATGTGGAGGGTTGACTCTAGAGAAAATGCAGATTTTCGGTTGCGCAGGTGCGACTGCCCGTGGCCGAGCCCGAGCACAGTTTGCCTGCGAGCGATCTCTGGATGAGATCGAGGGCGTCATAATTACCTGCAGCGTACCTTAAATCATTACACCAGCTGACCTGGGTCGCCGAGGATGCGAACAAGCTGAGCGAAGAGCGACATGGGATAGCAGACGTAGTACTTGAAGCAGAGAAACGAGAGCGCATGGTGCAGCGGCTGCAGCCTGCCCGTTCACGCGTGCTGCAGTGCAGCTCACCAGTGCAGCCTCACAGCGGGCTGACGTCACGCGTCTCCTCCAGCCAATCGCAGACAGCCTGGCGCCGACGGCGGACGTCGTCGTCGATGCTGCTCGGGTCTCCGAGTCCTCCTCCATGGCGTCCCTTCGCCTGGCCGCCCTCCCCTACGCCTTGAGGGTCTCCGTTCTCTCCCATCCCTTCCCACTTCCCGTCCGCCATGCTTCCCGGCTTGTCCGAGGCTCTCCCTTTTCCTCCTTTTTCACCCCAGCACCCACTTATTCTCGCTACTCCATACGCAACTCTGCTCTCTGGCTCCTACCTGTCGCTGGTGGTCTCGCCCTCTATTTTCTTCCAAAGCATCAGCCGGACCCCTCCGACATATTTGCTTCGCCCACATTGATTCCTTGTTCTTCTAAATCTCAGCTACAACAGTCCTGGATCCTCTCTCCCGCCGAACCGCAAAAAACCATCCCACAGCGGCTTCTATCATTATTACACGACTATGTCTGGGAACCAATGCACACCACTCGCCGATTCATTCACCTATTCATTCTCTTTATCCCCGTTATAATATCCTCGCCTATGCTATTAATCGGGTCGCCAGAGAAGAGGCTGCAAGGGGACAGATGGGGTGCTGTTTGGTGGTATGATCTTCTCGTTGCACAGATGGAGCGTGCAGGACCTGCATTCATCAAGGTGAGTACTTGAGGCATCCGAGGAGAAGCCTACTCACTGTTTCAAAGTTAGCACAATGGGCTGCGTCGCGAGCAGACCTATTCCCAAACCTTCTTTGCGAACGTCTAGGGAAGCTTCACTCCCGTTCAAAACCGCACTTGTTCGCACATACGAAGCGCGTCATTGAACGCGTTTTCCAGAAACCATTCGACGAGGTCTTTGAGGAGTTCGAGATTGTGCCAATTGGCGTAGGAGCAATTGCGCAGGTACAATATTCCTTCTCATCCTTTCGTTAACCATCTCATTCGCATTGCAGGTTTATAGAGCAGTCCTCAAGCGAGATCTTCTCCCTCCTTCGTACTTTGAGCCAAAGCGTACACCCAAGTCTGGTCCTGGAGCGTTGGCGCCCTCTATCATTCCCGAGTCCGTTCCATCTGTCCCCACGGCGGCTGTCGCTATCAAGGTTCTTCACCCACGGGTCGACAAGCTTATCAGCCGCGACCTTGCTATAATGAATCTCTTCGCGGATATCATCACCCTTTTCCCTGGAATGGAATGGGTCTCGCTCCCCGAAGAGGTCGCAGTCTTTGGCCGCATGATGCGAGAACAGCTCGACTTGCGCCATGAGGCAGAAAATTTGATCACGTTCGAGCACAACTTTTTGACAAAGAAGGAGCCGATTACCTTCCCGAGACCTTTGAGAACATGGTCAACGAATGATATTCTCGTAGAGGAATACCAAAACGCCGTGCCTCTAGAAGCGTTTCTGAAGAATGGAGGCGGTCCATTTAACAATCAACTTGCAGAACTCGGTCTAGATGCTTTCCTTGTACGTTTGTTCTCGTTCTCCTTGACTCAGAGTCTCAATACAAGTTCTAGAACATGCTACTTCTTGACAACTTTGTTCACTCTGATCTTCACCCCGGTAACATCATGGTCAGCTTTACGAAACCCTCCACGTCGGCTCTCCTCAAGACCCTCCTCGAGTCTATCTTTTGGGACAGCCAGGCCCAAATTCCTCCTCAACATGATGACCCCGAATCTCAGGCGGCGTTGTTACGATTGAACAGTCTGACATCTTCCCCAGAAGCGTGGAAGGAGGAGCTTTTACGTCTGAATAACGAAGGCTACCTCCCCGAGCTTGTGTTCATTGACGCCGGGCTTGTGACGACTCTCGACGCCAAAGACCGACAGGACTTCCTCGACCTTTTCCGTGCTGTTGCGGAATTTGACGGCTACCGGACAGGCCAGCTGATGGTGGAGCGCTGTCGAACGCCTGAACTCGCTGTGGACCCCGAGACGTTCGCGCTGAAGATGCAGCACATTGTGCTCAACGTCAAGCGCAAGACCTTCTCGCTGGGAAAGATCAAGATTTCGGATATCCTCACGGACGTCCTCAGGGCCGTCCGAGAGCACCATGTGAAGATGGAGGGCGACTTTATCAACACCGTCATCTCTATTCTCCTACTGGAAGGCATCGGACGGCAATTGAATCCGGATCTCGACCTGTTCAAGAGCGCCCTTCCAATTCTCCGACAGCTGGGAAGACAGATGACGATGCAGGAGGGTATGCCGCATCTTCCCAGAGGTGACACGGGTGCTTTGTTGAAGGTGCGGCGAATCCTTTCTTGCTACTCTGTGGGGCTGAGTTTCTGATGACTGTCAATTCACATCCAGGTATGGGTATGGCTCGAGGCGCGTGAGCTCGCCTCTGCCGCTTTCACGAACGCGGATGATCTCATCCGGTCGGACTGGTACGTGCTTTGTCTTGCGTCTATCACTGTCAGGGCTAATGCCGATGTCACTGCAGGCTTACTCCGAATATATAGTCTCAGCATCAAGGATGCTTTGTGGGTAGTCAGGGGCCGACCTAACATCGTATACCTCACCTCATCGATGAACATTGTTGGCTGTATATGGATGGACCTTCATAGACGTCTCGTTGTCACTAGCAATACGGAATATTGCCTTACACGCGGCTTTGTCGCGATTTTCCGTGCACTTCCCAGCTGCATTTGACATTGCCCCACAGATGGTTCCTTTGTTCTCGTTCCAGGCCGGACACCAGCTTCTGGGATCAGGGAACATGATGATCATTCATAGAAGGAAGGAGTGAGCTGACTCGAGACCAGGCAGGTTGCTTCCAGGCCATGCCAATGGTAGTAGTACGTGTTTAGGTTCCATTGCATCGATGACATCATTGCGTCCCAATCGCAAAGCCTCCGAGTCTCTCTGGGAGACCACAACCAACTATCTACGTCCACGAGACGCGATACCGCACCAGCACACAATGGCGCGATCCAATATCCCCTCTATCATCCTGCAGCATCTGCAGCGCATCGAACCCGATGCGGAGTTCACAGGCAGCCTGCCGCGCGTGGTCTCGTCCACCGGCAAGCGGTACTTTGCGAAAGTCGGCTCGCCGAGCGAGGTGGAGCAGTTCGTCGGGGAGACGGAGTCCCTGAGGGCCATGGACAAGGCCGCACCGGGGCTTGTGCCGGCTGTGTTTGCTGCGGGACTGGACGCAAATGGCGAGGAGTCCAGCACCGGCAAGGGGAGACCCTATTTCATTTCGGAGTACAAGGATCTGTCGTCGTTGACGGAGAAGTCGGGTGCGGAACTGGGGAGGAGGCTGGCGACGGAGATGCATCGGTACAAGAGCACGAAAGGGTTTGGCTTCGAGGTGCCGACGTTCTGCGGGGCGACGCGCATGCGGAATGGGTGGTATGAGACATGGGAGGAGTGCTTTGATGTGAAGATCAGGGATTTGCTGGATGAACTAAAGTCGCAGGGTGGATTTGAGGAGTTGTGCAGGAAAGGGCAGGAGGTGCGCGAGAGGTGCGTTTGGCTTGCATGCTGCAGTGGTGATGATNATACTCAAGACGCGGAAGGGTGATTCCGGCCTTGCTGGGACCACTGAAGATAGAACCCGTTATCCTGCACGGCGATCTCTGGGTGAGAGGGCCCCGACNTGCTGCATCTTCTATTGCTGAAGCGTGATCTGCATCTCAGAGTGGTAACACGGGAACCGATACGAAGACTAGTGCACCTTGTATCTTCGACCCCTCCTCTTATTACGGTCATAACGAGGCAGAGTGAGTAGTACATCCTACCGACGTACATCTTGTTTGCGTCTCCCTAATTTTGAAAACGTAGCCTTTCGATCGCACGCATCTTCGGAGGCATCCCAAGGTCCTTCTTCACCACATACCACAAACACTTACCGAAGTCAGAGCCCGTGGAACAGTATGAGTTGCGCGGCGAGCTGTATGAGCTGTTCCATTATCTGAACCATACAGTTCTCTTCGGGGTACGTGACACGTCTTCTCTCCTTGAATTTGACGTGCGAGCAGGCTGACTGGAAACGTAGGGGGGATATGCTAGCAGTGCGAAGAGGAAAATGGATGTTCTGCTGCGTGCAGACTTGTAGGCAGACGCGTAGTTGAATTTTGTGATACTAGTGTCAAACAACGCTTAATGGCTTGTGACAAAGTCGGTTTTAGAGAGTCCTGACGACGGTAAGAATTCTAAAGAGCTAGCTGTCAAGCGGGCCGGGTCGAGGTAGTAGTAACGTGGGAATCCTGCACAAAGATGGAAAGGCGCGTCAACAGACATCAACAAAGGATCCCCAGCGTCTTCGTCAGCACAATGTGCAGCGAACGCCTCAGCGCTCTTAGTGCTGAACGTCGTCGTCGGCCGTCTTCCTCCTTCGCGTCGTCCGTGGGTTCGCGACACAATTCATTCCTTCTCAAGTTACGACACAAAGGGGCTTTTTACGCCGTTTAGTCTGTTGAAATTGCTCAGAGGTTGCTGGTAGGATGAGTGCAGGTTCGCAAAACATGCTCTTCCATGTCTTCCCACTGAGTTTCTCCAACACCGGGTCTAGAACCATCTCCCAGTCGCGAATACCCCTCTTACGAGGACCCCGTCTACGATGCGGAGGAGGATGAGGAGGAGTACGAGGAGATCACGCAGGAAGACTGCTGGACAGTCATCTCCAGCTTCTTCGAGGAAAAGGGTCTCGTCCGGCAGCAGCTCGACTCCTTCGACGAGTTCGTCCAGAACAACATGCAGGAGCTGATCGATGAGAACGCGGACCTCATCCTGGACCAGGCCGAGCAGCACACGGGCCACGACAACGACGTCATGCGGCGGTATGAGCTGCACTTCGGGCAGATCTACCTCTCGCGGCCGACTGTGACTGAAGCGGATGGCTCGGTCGTCCCTGTGTTCCCTCAAGAAGCTCGTCTGCGGAACTTGACGTACTCGGCACCGCTCTATATAGAGGTGAAGAGGAAGTTTTCGGTGGGGAGGGAGATTCCGGGTGGGCACCGGGCGATATCAGCTGGGAGACTGAGCTGGAGGATGTTGCAAATGATGAGTCGCAGAAGGTCAAGGTCTGGGTTGGCAAGGTGCGTGGCTATACTATTAATTTGACTCTGCAAGTGCTGAAGTCCCGTGCGTAGCTCCCCATCATGCTTCGTTCGACCTTCTGTATTCTTGCAGAATTGGGCGAGAAGGAGCTTTATGACCTGAACGAGTGCCCTTACGACTCCGGCGGATACTTCATCATCAACGGTTCGGAGAAAGTACTGATTGCGCAGGAGCGTATGGCTACGAACCACGTCTACGTGTTTGCGAAGGCCCAGCCATCTCCCATCAACTTCTTAGCCGAGATTCGTTCGGCGGTAGAGAAGGGTGGAAAAACGATCAGTCAGTTCCAAGTGAAGATGTACCACAGAAACCAGGAGAAGACAGTAAGTCACTCTTACGTTCTGACCTTGCGTGATATTGAACAGCTTGCAGTCCGGGAACGTTATGAAAGCGACTATTCCCTATATCAAGGTCGATATTCCCATCTGGGTTGTCTTCCGTGCCCTGGGCGTCATCTCCGATCGCGATATTCTGGAACACATCTGCTATGACATGCAGGACTCTCAGATGCTTGAAATGCTCAAGCCCTGCATTGACGACGGTTTCGTCATCCAGGATCGTGAGGTACGTGTTTTGTTTTGTCATTTCACCCAGACCCTTACACTCCCAAAGATCGCACTTGACTTCATCGGTAATCGTGGTACGACTGTCGGCCTGTCGCGTGAGCGCGTCTGCGGTACGCGCAGGAAATTTTGCAGAAGGAGATGCTGCCGCATATCTCTATGTCTGAGGGTTCAGAGTCGAAGAAGGCCTATTTCTTCGGATACATGATCCACCGTCTCCTACTTGCTGCCATGGAGCGACGAGAGCTGGACGATCGTGACCACTTCGGCAAGAAGCGTCTTGACCTGGCTGGCCCGCTGCTCGCGAACCTGTTCCGCATGCTCTTCAGGAAGCTGACGCGGGACGTGTACCGCTACCTGCAGAAGGTTCGTGTCTGCCATGTTTCGTCCACGGTCGCGTACTCACATTTCCTTACAGTGCGTTGAGAGCCACAAGGAGTTCAACTTGAATTTGGCCATCAAGCACAACACGATTACTAACGGCCTGAAGTACTCGCTTGCGACTGGTAACTGGGGTGACCAGAAGAAGTCCATGTCTGCCAAGGCTGGTGTCTCGCAGGTGCTTAACCGATATACCTATGCATCGACCCTCTCCCATTTGCGTCGGTGTAACACACCACTCGGTCGTGAAGGCAAAATCGCGAAGCCCCGTCAGCTCCATAACACCCATTGGGGAATGGTGTGCCCTGCCGAGACACCAGAAGGACAAGCTTGTGGTCTCGTCAAGAACTTGGCTCTCATGTCGACCATCTCCGTTGGCTCACTGTCTGCGCCCGTCATCGACTTCTTGGAGGAGTGGGGTCTCGAATCTCTGGAGGAGAATGCGCACTCGTCAACACCAACGACGAAGGTCTTCGTCAATGGTGTGTGGATGGGTGTCCACAGAGACCCAGGAAACCTTATCAAGACGATCAAGAAACTGCGCAGGAAGGATGATATCCATCCTGAGGTTTCCATCGTCCGTGACGTCCGCGAGCGGGAGCTTCGGTTGTATACGGATGCTGGCCGTGTCTGCCGGCCGCTGTTCATTGTCGAGAACCAGCAGCTTGCTCTCCAGAAGAAGCACATCAAGTGGCTCAACCAGGGCTACCGCGACAACGGAGAGGAGTACAAATGGAACCATCTCGTCAAGAGTGGTGTTATCGAATTGCTCGACGCAGAGGAGGAGGAAACCGTTATGATCTGTATGACTCCAGAGGATCTGGAGAACTCCCGGCTGCAGAGCAGTGGTATCAACCCTCACGAAGATGATGGCGAATTTGACCCGGCGGCACGGTTGAAGGCCTCATCAGGGATGAACACGCATACATGGACACATTGCGAGATTCATCCTAGTATGATCTTAGGGATCTGTGCTAGCATCATCCCCTTCCCCGATCACAACCAGGTACGTTGTTCTTTTCACTGCTTCCGCTGTCTATGGTGCTTATGTGATTTTCCTAGTCTCCTCGTAACACTTACCAATCCGCCATGGGTAAACAAGCCATGGGTATCTATCTCACCAACTTCCTCGTCCGTATGGACACTATGGCCAACATTCTCTACTACCCCCAAAAGCCTCTCGCGACCACCCGCTCCATGGAATACCTCAAGTTCCGTGAACTTCCTGCTGGTCAAAACGCCATTGTTGCCATCCTCTGTTACAGCGGCTACAATCAGGAAGATTCCGTCATCATGAATCAGAGCTCCATCGACCGTGGTCTGTTCCGCAGTATCTACTACAGGAGTTATATGGACCTGGAGAAGAAGAGCGGTGTGCAGCAGCTCGAAGAGTTCGAGAAACCCACGCGTGACACGACGCTTCGGATGAAGCACGGGACGTACGACAAGATCGAGGACGACGGTCTGATTGCTCCTGGAACCGGTGTCAATGGCGAGGATATCATCATTGGCAAGACCGCGCCTATACCGCCAGACAGTGAGGAGTTGGGACAGAGGACTCGGACACATACCCGCCGAGACGTATCGACGCCGCTCAAGAGTACCGAGAGCGGTATCGTCGATCAGGTCTTGATCACCACCAACTCCGAGGGTCAGAAGTTCGTCAAGGTCCGCGTGCGGTCGACGCGTATTCCCCAGATCGGTGACAAGTTCGCTTCTCGTCACGGTCAGAAGGGTACCATCGGTATCACCTACCGACAGGAAGACATGCCCTTTACCGCAGAGGGTATCACCCCCGACATCATCATCAACCCCCACGCCATTCCCTCCCGTATGACCATTGGACATTTGGTCGAGGCGCTGCTCTCGAAGGTTGCAACACTCATCGGAAACGAGGGTGACGCAACGCCGTTCACGGATCTCACCGTAGAGTCCGTCTCGTCGTTCCTCCGACAGCAGGGCTACCAGTCCCGTGGCCTCGAGATCATGTACCACGGGCACACCGGCCGCAAGCTGCAGGCGCAGGTGTATCTCGGACCGACGTACTACCAGCGGTTGAAGCATATGGTGGACGACAAGATTCACTCCCGTGCGAGAGGACCAGTGCAGATTTTGACGAGACAGCCCGTGGAGGGTCGTAGTCGTGATGGTGGTTTGCGTTTCGGAGAGATGGAACGTGATTGTATGATTTCGCATGGTGTTGCTGCGTTCTTGAAGGAGCGCTTGTTTGACGCTAGCGATGCTTACCGCTTGCATGTCTGTGATATGTGAGTATCTTTGTTGTCGTCTGTTTTTGTGCGTGGGCTAATTGAGATCCTGCAGTTGTGGACTGACGGCTATCGCCAACTTGGTTCGTACTTTCGTCTTTCTGATTCCATACCTTACTGACCCGGCCACCACTTCTAACAGAAAAAGCAAAGCTTCGAATGTCGCGCATGTAAAAACAAAACGGCATGTTCGCAATTGTATATTCCTTACGCTGCGAAGCTTCTATTCCAGGTAAGTCTGCCAATAAAATCTGACAACGAAACCATGCTAACTGCGATACAGGAATTACAAAGTATGAACATTGCCGCCCGTCTGTACACCACGTCGACGGGTCGTATACGGGACTAGCCTCTCACGGACATTCTGGTGACTCGGTCAGGGATAGATGATGCAGTGTCCACATTTGTACTCTACGCAATATAATAATACTGTTTTAGTGAGGCATACCGGCTGTCTATCACAATTAGTCGTCATGGTCCTTGCCTCCACTCATGAGGCCCTGGCGCTCATGCGTAGCCCCCTCGTGGGGCGATACCCGCCGCGCGGATGGAAGCTTGTCTTCGTCATCCTCGAGGTCGTGCGCGTCTTCATCCCCGATTTCAAAGACAACATTGTCGTCATGCAATGCAACGGAGCCGTGAGGTCCATTGACGAGGGTTGCTTCGTCGTCATCGCGGTGGCGGTTGAGCGTGCGGTGCTCAATGGCATCGAACTCGTAGTCTTCTGCGTCTTCTTCGTCTTGCGCAAGCTCGTCGGACATGACCAATGTAGATATCCAAAATAAATTAGCTAGGATGATGATGTATTTGTAGGGATGGCACTTATCTTCTGTTGTGGTCGGACGGCCGCCAGAGGTAAGCAATTGCTGCGAAGGCGACAAAGTACAGAAGGGCGAGCCAGCCGTCAAGGAGCCACCACCGGACTTTCCATGTCTTGGCGGCGTAGTCTTCAGCCAGGCGACCAGAGAAACTCAAGGATGACACGACGAAGAAAATTGCGACGACGAACACAACAAAGAGAAGGATCCAGTGCAGCCTCTGGAACATCCTCAACTTGTAGTGTTGCTTTCTGGCTTTGAGCTGAGACATGGTAGCTGAGAACGACAAATCAGTATAGGACAAGTATGCAGGAGGGTGAAATAACTACCGTTGAGAGAGTAGAGAATCCACATGAGGAATCCACTCAGTGTGAAAGCAAGCGGGATAACAAAGAGCAATAGGATGAGAGCAGATGTCGACTCGAATTCGAGCTCAACGATACCGACAGCGTACAGAACTGTTTGGTCATGTCAATAATGTGTAGAGTTTGGGGTGGATATTCATACCTCCGAAGATGAAGTGGGCACCGGCCAAGAATTGACACTTGCGCATTGTGCGCCCAAGATCATCCCTGACCACGCTAAGACCCAGAGATACGACGAGCAGCATGAAGAAAGAAAGCGAGTTTCGACCGGCATCCAGAATAGCCACCACGAAGAGGAAAACGGTTGCTGCTGCACCCTTGCCATGGGCATTGAGATAGCGATAGTATGCTGTGGTCCGATTAGTAATTGCTCCGGATAACTTGAGTTTATGGAGATATACCTAGATTGGCTACCATCTCGATTACTAGAAATCCGACGAGGAAGGAAATGTAGTACTGCGGAATTGTTAGTTAAGGGCACCCACGATACACGTGTACACGGGGCCTCACCTGTATGGGCAGAACTTCAGATAGATGCTTATAATAGGTCCAACCCCAAGCAGCGGCGAAGACAAGATACACCATAAGCATGATGAAGTAGAACTAATGCACGCGATGTCAGCACCGACGAAAGAACACGGAGTATCCGAAAAGACGCACTGTGACCTTGGGGTAGTCGGTTGCTGGCAGCTGTCCATTGAACTTGTTCCGGAAGAAAACTTCGCCCTTATATGAAGGATGAACATCCGATGCGTTGTCCTGGCGAACTACCAGACGTGTTGTAGACGGTGAGGTTGGCAAGACAGTCACAGGCACAACAGCTGTGGACGAGTTAGATGCATTCAGAGACAGACACATAAGTACTCACCGACACAGTAATACCCTGTCTTGCGGACAAGGTACTGTATTGGCTCAGCATATGTCAAAATCCCGGAAGGGCTTGGATTAAGTGCGACTGATTGTCTTCGGTAAAGGAAAGGAGTGTCAAACTCGCTGGGCGGTGGCGTCGGGTTTCCTGCCGGGTTATCCCAAAAGCCATCCGTAGCAACAGTATCGTTATTTGACTCCGGCGACGAAGGGGCGGAAGCCCCTGGTGTATTGAACGCGACTCTGGCCGACCAAAAGCTAGTCTCATTGATAGCCTTCCCTTCTGGGAGGTCAAGGATGAAACGTCCCAGTTGCGAACCATCACAGAAGCCACCTCTGACCGCATCCGAGGTGCATACGTACGTTTTCTGCTACGTGGGATATATTTAATCGTTTAGGGGGATACGTGGCCACGGCCGGACACTCACAGGCAAGTAATCATTCTCGTCCGACGTGACTTTTCCGAGATATGGCGAGTCTTTCCACTCATAGATCACCATAGCCAATTGGCCCTGAGAAGTGCTATCGAAAGAAACTGGCACAAGCTGAATGTGACCCTGTGAGTACGCAGGAACGCGGAACGCGTACCATTAATGAACGTGTTCTTGTTGCTCCACATGCCGGAGCATATTTGCCTGGAATAGTCGGTGTCTAGGATAGGAACGCTGTACGCTGCGACACATGATGAGGAGACGAGGGCGACGGCGGCGGCGAAAAGAGAGGGCGGACGTAGCCCGAGCATGCTGGGTGTCGGACGGAGGAAGTGTTGACGCTTGTTGTCCGAGCCCGCCCCGACGACGCGTCTCGATCAGGAGCTGAGTCGCCCGACCTGCTGCGCTCGTCCACCACACCATGTTCGGCGACGACAACGACGTCTACGACACCATTACCTGGGAGTCTCCCAACGTTGCGTCTCCAGACGAAGACGATACCACAACCCCGTCCGGTCCTGGCTTCCGAACTGCCGAGAGCGAGGATGGACGAGGGCCTCATGACCCCAAGTGGGAAGGCTACTTGATTACCTCGGTGAAGGACCCAGTTAAGGAGCTTGCGGAAACGAAGGATGCATATGTCTCGTATCTCGTTACTGCAAAGGTGAATGGAATGTTCCATACAATTCCCTTCTTCACTCACGACTGCGCAGACCAATCTACCTATATTCTCATCACCGACGCCTTCTGCGCGCAGGCGGTTCCAGGACTTTGTCTTCCTTCGAAACCATCTAGCAAGAGACTTTCCAGCATGCGTTGTGCCTCCGCTACCTGACAAGCACCGGCTAGGTGAGTAGAACCCCCATACTGCGTCGATTGTATGCTGAGGGTGTGTTAGAATATATCACTGGAGACAGGTTTAGTCCCGAGTTTATGGAACGGCGCAGACAAGAGTAAGTCCACGGTTCCCAAACGTCTTCGTGCCTTACTTATCCTGGTTTCAGTCTTCACCGTTTCCTCCAGAGATTAGCCCGGCATCCCACCCTCCAACGCAGCACCCTTGTTCGCGCATTCTTTGAGTCCACAGAATGGGTGTGTCCGACATGCTATCTTTTGTCACGAAGGCCTCTCTTATCTTCCTCCTTAGCACGTCATCATGCATCAACACGTCGCCCATCCACCAGGGCCCGAGCAATCGCAAGGCGTCATCGACAACATCTCAGATACCCTTCTCAATGCCTTCGCCCGCGTACGCAAGCCTGACGAGCGTTTTCTTTCCATGCGTGAGAATGTCGACAAGTTCGAGGAAAGCATTGCAACCTCTGAACGGCTGTGGACCCGCGTCCGAGGGCGCACGACGGGTAAGTTATGGATTTCCACTCTCTGTCGTACCGGATCTAAGACTAAATGAGCGGGCAATCCTGACAACCCCGGTGAAGATCTCACGGCGGACTATCACGACTTGGCGGTCGCAGTGCAAGGGCTTGGCTTCCTGGAATCTGGAATTACGGACCAGTTGAACCATTTCTCAAACACATTGCTAGAGTTTTCGGCCCTTTTGCGTCATACAGTGAGACTCTTTAACGTTACGTCGTCAGCAAACTTCATCATCTGACAATGTATAGACGCAAAACACGACAGACCCGTTCCTCGTTCACTTGCACTCCCTGCTCACATATTCACATGCTCATCGAGCTGTCCTCAAGCTTCGTGATCAGAAGCAGCTTGACCTTGAAGAGCTTACAGACTACCTGTCCGGTGTTACTGCTGAGCGTGATCGCCTGTCTGCCATTATCAGCGGACATGCAGGGAGCTCGGGTCTCGGTCTCAGCGCGTATTTGAGGGACAAGGTTGACGCCATCAGGGGTGCCGACGATGACAGGAGCAGAGTCGAGAAGATGAAGAAGCTCGACGTCAAGATCAAGGAGGTAAGGTGTACGAACTGTCTCTCCCGTAGTTCCGTGTCTGACGTTACGTTCAGCTCCAAGACGCCGTGACGACGGCACACGAGACTTCCGATGCCTTCAGCGACGAGACATTACGCGAGCAGGCGGTCTTCCAGTATGCAAAGGAGGCAGAGATGAAGGAGATGCTCACCAACCTTGCCGACGGGCAGATTGAACTGTATAAGAGTGTACGTCCCTCGCGTTATTGTTTGTATTCACCGCTCTGACTGTCCTGGATAGGCCATGGAGGAGTGGGACAGGATTATTCCCGTCATACAACGAATACGGGTGGACGTTTAGGGCAGCTAATTTACCGCATCTTCTTCACGCTTTCTAGTGTATTGTACTCTGGACCTGATATTGATACCTCTTCGCACATACTGGCATACTCGTTTAATCGTACGGTGCCCTCTACTTCATAACAACTCGTAAAGTACGTCAAACAGCCTTCTCTTTGCCCTTCGATTTGGGTTGAGTTGTTTCTGGGAACAATCGCTTCTTGTCTTCTGATTCTTGTACAGCCAAAGATAACTAAGTGGTGCATAGGTCAGATAACACCATGAATAGCGAACGAGTTCTCGAGCTTACATTAATGACTCCTGTGTTGACGGCTCGAACCATATGAAGGTCAGCCTTTTCGGATACACCGGTCGTTGTGTGCTCAGTCACTGCAGGGACCCATGGCGGAGGCTCGTCCTTCCAAAGCAGAGGATGGGTCATGGGATGCTTTAACCAAAGAAGCAAAGCCTGTTACCTTCGAGGGCTGAACGGTAGGCACCTTGCCATCCTGCAACTCAAGGACGATTGCGAATGAATTGTCAGCTGTCATATAGGGTCGTTCATCGGCGAAATTTCAAAAATCAGAACAATCTCATGCCTACCGTCTAGCGACAGTTCGCCTAACTGGGCCTCTATCATGTTCAATTTGACCAGAAACGAACGAAAGTATTGCCCCAGTGCCCCGGCCGGTATGGCTTCCTCTACACTAGGAGAGCATCAGTTCTGTATGATCACAGCGGAAGGCATTGGCATACCTGGTGTCCTTGTTGAAGGACTCCATCTCAATCATGGTCTGGATCGAAAAGATGAACCGCTCCAGAGCGACCTCATTCTTGTCCTTGATGACGACGACGACCTTGTCTACATTTCCCTAGGATGCAGAAGAGATCGGTTCTGAACTGCACTGGAAGGCCTGAGCTTCAATTACCAGAGCTAACTCGCTTTCGATCGCTTTGACAGCACCAGTGATGTACTCGTTGAGGACAGGGTGNCGTGATTGATACACCGGCGTGTTGTATTTTTTACGGCGGATGAACAAGTCCGGAGGGTAGATGTGGCGTACATATAAAATCGTATGAATGGCGACTTCGACTGCAGGCCGGTGTCAGCAGCCGATGAATATTTGGAGATTTGTCGCGTACTGAATTCCGTGATGCCACGAACGGTCTCTGGAAGGGGGACATCATGAGGGGCCAGAGAGGCTCGAAGGAACGAACTACGAACGATTGAACGTTAATGGAGTTTCGGGTAACATATCACATAATTTAGCTCCCAGATCAATAAAGAGTGTTGTTCCGGAAGGGCATCTGTAAATTGCAGAAGCACGTTGGTAATGCCGGCGGGAGGACTGAGCCAAGGAAGTGGGCAGAGCCAAGCTGGCGCATTCGCTAAGACTCGTTTNGAGTCGATTTTGTACGAATTATCCTAATTAGGCAATTGGCGTGGTTCGTGAGCAAGTTGAATTCCATTTGAAAGAGAATCCTCTAAAACTAGTGTGCGTTATATACAGCCCAACGAAACTAATGAGGTCTGTCCAGTCTACCCGTCAATGTACTACTGACGCTCGGCGTGACGCTTACGCCTCCGCTCCCGCCAAACGGGGCCCCATTTCACCTCTACGTATAATAGTGGCGTGACGGCTACACATGTCGCCGCCAAAATAACGTATGTCCATCCATCTCCCACCGCATCTATGATGATATTAACGACGGAGACCATCGCAGCGCCCAAGGAACAACGAATTAGATTATTCTAACGAAGGATGGATCAACAAACGTTCCAGAAGTGAGGAAGGACCAAGGACTTACACATGCGGTAATGGAGGATCCTTGTGCTGGGACAAGATCAACAAGCAACGTCTGTACTGCGTTCATGATGGAGACGATGGCGTAGCCCACTGCAACAGTGTGAATTTTGAGAATTTATGTCGCTTTGAAATGGTACTTACTAATGAATTGCAAGATTAGTGGGCCGGCTATAGAGACTTGCGCCTTGAGGCACCATCCGTAGCCTACCATGCATCCCAAGTACAGGACCATGAAAACAGGCATAGTGCGGAGACGTGCTACCTCGAGGGGGAAGCTACTGTCTCTGGCACGGTCTCTTGCACTCATCTTCTTCTCGGGATCAAACTTGCCCTGTTTGATCATCTTATCCTCCAGGACTCGGTACTCTCGATCGAGCATCTTCCCCGTGATGAGACTGCGACCGCCATGCCTCCACCAATGGCCAAGAAACACAGGCCGATGTCCGTCTGATTGAGGAATGGGTAGACGACGTCGAAGAGAGTCGAGATGGAAGCCGTCACGCCATAGAAAGCGGCGTAGTATACACCGTTCAGGATGAGCAGAACAACGACATCGGGATAAGTGAAGAGCATGAGCGGATTGTTGAAGGACTTGCGGGGAGGTATTTTCTCTCTGGTCCCATCGTGTCTGGCCTTACGCATCACTGGGACCATGCCGACCCTATAGAGGAACGGAGGAGGAACGCTTCCATCGCCCACCATAGACCGTAAGGTCTCTGGCAGAAAGCTTGAAGACGTTTCTTAGTGGCGAACGCTCTCACAGCAAGTAAAAGGCTTACAGAAATATCACCACAAGACAGACGGCGGATGATATGCATAGAAACCAAAATATGGCTCTAGACAAGCGGTTAAACAGATGCTCGCTGTTACTGTGGCAGGTACGTACCTCCAGCCCAACCCTTGCGTAAGGCCACCGCCTATGACGGGGCCGATACTAGGACCGACCTTATAGAAGAGTCCTTTCAGGAATCGTAAGACCCAAAGAAGTAGGGTGGCCTACCATGGGGCCGAAGCTAAACAGGCCGAAGAATCCGCCCCGTTCCGCAGGCGATGCGATATCCGCGATAACGCCAGCGCCTGGAAGTCGCGCGTCAACGTCGTGTTCGTTGGTAAAATATTCGGAGTGCTTACCAAGTGCAATCGTGCTCGCCGACCCAGCAGCCTGTACACATCGAAGGAGCATTAAAAGCCAGTAATCCGAACTCGGTGTGAGGGCAAGTCCGACGCAGGACAGCGAGAGGAGAAGCAAGCAACCCAAGAACATGGGTCTACGTCCCCATCTATCGGAAAGCGTCCCCCAGAACATTGGGCCTGTTAGATACGACCCTTAAGTTTCAGCAAGCAATAACGTATGGCCGAGACGACGATCTACGTACTGATTCCCTGCATGATCATGTAAACAGTCACTGTAAGATTGATCAACTCCACGGATTTGTGGAATTGGGACGCCATCACTGGGATGGCTGGGAAATATATGTTTGCAGTGAGGGGACTGAAAAGCATGTACTGTGAGTTTGTCTAGACCATTGAGGCGCGGAGGCTCTCTCACCTGAATATGCCAGCAAGAGAGGCCATACTGACGATAAACCATTTCTGGCCTGTCGTAAAGACACTGTAGGGCTTTTCCTTCACCTCGCCAGGACGGGTATCGGGGTTCGTCTTGTTATCGTGTGAGAGAGCATGCGTGCCGTCATGTTCGTTAGCGTCATAAGTTTGAGCATGGACAGGTGTCTTGCTGTCTGGTCCCGACGACATCAAGATGCAAAGCCCTGTGGACCGAGGGATGCGGGCCTAGTCTTGGTAGTCGGAAGGGGTGTGGATGCATGTTTTCCATAAATACCACCTGACGAGGAAGCACGAACTTGCAAGCCGTGATACTGTTTTTCTCCATATGTCATTTCCACCCATGTTCCGTCCGAAAGATCCGAACATGCGCTACAAACTCCCTCCCAATTAGGCTTCCGACGGCTGCAGATTCCGTCCGTTCCTTCACTCCATCGGCATTGCGTCCGATCTCAGGCCATTCCAATTGGCTGCCGCTCGGGTGAGCGCTGCTCGACGATTCTTGTCGCTGTGTTAGTCATCCCACTCACCACGACAATGGCGCGACTCGGCCACGGTTCGGACCTTCGGTTGGTGGCTGTCGTGTGCAACCATAGCTTTTTGCAATGGACCACTTGATGGACATTCTTGAAGTTCCTTTGACGACACAATATTCATTTGTGTATTGCATGAATTATGCGGGTTAGATCATCACAACTAGGAAATGTAACATTTGTATGTTGCAGGCTCCCATGTAGCTCAGTCAGTAGAGCATGTCCCTAGTGATGCCTCTGACTGTTACAGTCAATGATTAAGCGCTCGCTAATGATAATAATACTCCTGGGTTCGAGTCAGATGCGGACCATCTTTTGCCATTCTTTTCGAATGGCAACTTGAAGGATTCTTGTATCTGAGTAATCTGCTTGTCCGCCGAAGCTATCTACCCATCGGAATATTTGGTACAGTTTCATGCACTTCATACCGGTCGTACAACTCTAATGCAAACCAATATTATTGCAATATAATTTTACGTTACTACCCTTCATACCCAAAATTGTCGACAGGGTGCTTTTTGAGACCGGAAAATCACTTGAGGTAACGCGGTAGGACATCGTGAACCGACGTCAGAGGATGCGAATGCTCTTCCATAAATTGGGCGAATGGCAGGCGATCTGCTGAAGGTTGTGAAGACTCTACGTTGTCGTGTTTAAGTTGCTCGACCTAAGCATGAGCCGGTCCCGATAAATTGGAAAGCCATTGAAAATATGTCAGGTAGGAAACGCACTTGAGATTGGGATATCGTAAAGACGTTATGCGGGAGCCTCTCTAATACCATGGCTTGAAATTTTGCTGCTGGCCAAGGAACAGGGACTATGGGACGGGTGCGTCCAGTGTATTTCAACACTAACTCCATAATTTGTCGAAAGGTGAACACTGTCGGCAGCTTATGAGCATTGACGTCCTCCGAGCTTTGCGACTATGGACTTACCCTCCGGACCGCCAGCCTCTATGATCTTCCCAGCAACCCTGTCCCGAATCTTGCTATCCTTCCTTGTCAGAATCTCCACGAGTTGGGCGACATCGCCAACGTAGACGGGCTGGAAGCGTGTTTCACCGTTTCCGAAGACGGGTAATATGGGCAGAAAATAGGAAAGCGTTGCAAATCTCTAAGGAACCGTGTCGGATCATTAGAGTAATACTTCGAACGCGACAATGAACGTACGTTGAAAAACTCATCCCCCGGACCAAATATAAGACTTGGCCGGATGATAGTTGCGTCGGGGCAATGCGCGAAGATGGCTTCTTCTCCGAGTGCCTTAGTCTTTTCGTATGGTATGGAGCTCGCCTTGTTCGCGCCGATAGCGCTGATGTGGATGACCTTCGCATTGCTTTGCTTTGCTGCCTTCGCCACATTCTCTGTGCCTCTCCATTGGATCTCGTCAAACTGCTCTGGAGAACCGTTCAAGATTCCAACCAGTGACACCACAACATCAGCACCCTCAAACGCGGCGGTGAGGGTCTCCGGCTTTGTGACATCGACTTTGACGGGGGGAAGGAGATATTCATATGGGATAATATGCTTCAGGGACGCATGGACACGCTCAGGATGGCGCGAAGATATCTGTACACGGCGCAGTAAACTCTGGGCATGATTGTTCTTGCTGATGGCGGTAACGATGTTTCGACCTGGGAACGCATGAGAGCACGTCGGACGCGTAACGAGAAGACAAAGCACCTAGGAATCCCGCGCCGCACAACACAATTCTCTGAGAAATCTGGTGAGCAACCATGGGTGGGGCGAGAAACGAGAAGAAACTTGTCGTCCCCGCTGCACGAGACTTGAAACGTCTCTTGTGCCGGAACCAGGTATATGTATTCCAACTTCGGGCGGGATGACGTCGCGGGCGCCGATGCAAGTCATGAGACGCAAGATCGGTCAAGCTACGTATATATCCGGATGTATGCAGGCATTGTAGCGAGGCCTGCGGATGCAAACGGATAGGATGTGGACGCCAGTGCGCAGGAAGGGGAAGACTCCTAATGCCAGCTTCCACGGCGTCTCGGCGATCATAGGACGATAATTGATGACAGCGGGAGGGAGTGTAGCATTCGTGTAGCCCAGAGCACTGGACAACATGCTGGCCCGCTTCGACGTATCCATCTCAGCGCCCCTTCCGACACAGTCTCTCATGCATCAACTTATTTCTCCGTGAGCATACATCACGGCCGACGGGCGTCGGGGCAGTGAAGTGGGAGCTGCAGACTGCCGCTGTAGAATAACACCAGAGAGACAGAAGGGGTGGGGAGGTGGCGCAGAGTGAGACGGAATCGGTAGGCACGGCCATGATATGGCAGTCTCGAAGAAGGGATTTAGAACTCGGAGGGGGGTACGATCACGGCCAGTAGACAGGTGGAGGTCTGGTCGGATGTCGGGGCGCGAGGATCAATGGAAATAGTGGGCGGAAGCTGGGAGCAGTCGAATATCTGTCGGTAGAAGGGACTTGGGGCACAAGGTTCCATGACGTGAGAAGTTGAAGAAGGCCGCCTTGAACAAGTTGCGGATGGGTGCCCCGGCTCCCGATCGATTGCCGTACGGCACTGGCCCAACTCGACTCCGCCGCCACTGCAGTCATTCACGTCGAAAAAACATTTGAATCGTTCCTCATGAGCAATATGGTCGACGATAAGGCCACCCTATGAGCGGCCTCTTGTGATTTCTGGATTTGTCCCTTGCCGGCCCTACGGTCGACTGAATTTCTGGGGCTGGGCGGAGGCGAGTTACATGGTGAGCGGCGAATTGGTTCCGTGGCTCGGGAAATAACAGTTGCTTCTGCAGCGATCCTTCAACGCCACTCCGCTTGCGTTGGACACAGAGTTTGGGGAATGGTCCCATGTCCTCTGCACTCGCGAAGCCTTTGTATCAGCGATTTGTCCACAGCAAGGCCACCAACAAGCGTATACCGGGGCCAGATCGGCTCTTCCTTGCTATGCGCACAATTCATGTCTCGTCGTGTTCGGCCCAAGGTTCGGCCACCTGGGGTTGCGAGATCTCCTGACCACTTGCTAAGGCCTTCTTTGTGCGTGGAGATGGTGGCCCATAATCCTACCACATTGCAGGAGTGTTCGTGCAGGCAGGAGGATCGCTAGTGCTTTGACGATGCTTGCGTCGCTTTTCAGACTCGTAATATCATCGCAACGGTGTGCAATCAAGCTGTTGCAAACAGCTGTTGTTATGCATGCTGCGTACTTTTGACCTAAAAGTGAGTGGCCGCTGCTCATCCCATCCATCACCACGTGGTCTTGTAGTGCTTATAGGTTTAAGAGCCTTGAACAAATGAACAACGCCCCTAGCTCCGCTTTCGGAAAGCATAGTTGAAGAATGAAACAGATGTCGATTAGCTGCATGCACCAGTCTCTCCGACACGCCCGGAGTATCTTGCTGATACTACTCACCAGCTTTTACGAAGGTGACCGCCACACAGCAAAGCCTAGACGTTTCTCTCGGAGATTATGATCTCGGAATTCTTGGAGACCGCGCGTTAGCTAGGCTTGGTGGGCCTGAAGGTTTGGAAATGACGAAGATCTTGTGTTGACGCACTGTCCAATCCAGCACGATTGCGCCTTCAGCGATAGGCTCGTGAATGCAACTGCAGGTGGTTCGAACTGTGCGCGGAGGGGGAAAGCCCAGGCAGTCAGAACTGAGCGCATGCCAAGTTGTAGTGGACGCTCACGGGCTATCTTCGCAGATACCTGAATCCCCCGAGGGTCCGAAGGGCAGTCTGCCTTCCGCTTATCGACTTCGGGGTAGACTCCTCGGGGGTAACTAAAAACTTGCATGTCCGCCGCACGGCGTCTAAATAAACTCTGGTCTTCTCCTTCACTCCTTCACACGTTCTCCTCTCATGGACGTTCTCCCTCATTCCATTCAACCACATCTCTAGACTGGACACGCATATATTACGCTCTCTCTAATTTCTGTCTGGCCATCCCTTCCGATCTCTAATTTTCACACAAACCGCCATGGCTTCCTCGCAAACACCTTTACCCCAATATCCCCTCCGCCTGCCCAGCTACCGCTTCCTCCATCAGTCAAGGTACCATCCTTATGCAGGGGGGAGGAACGCTGCATCTGGGATGTTTGATCCGATGGTAAGGCCTCTGCGTTGAGTGGAGCACACATCACTGACCCATCACTTCAGCAAACCGTTGGTTACACCCGCCACACGGGGCAGACAGATCAGCCGACACGGCCGAGTTTTGCTCTGGTATTTTCTTGACCCCTTACACTGCCTGGCATTTCCCCTCACTGACATCTCATCTGCCACTAGTCTATCATCCAGGAGGAAGACGCTGCCGATGCTATGAATTTGGATATAGTCGTCTCCGAGCTGGAAGGAGTTCCGATGAAAAAGGGTTGCCGTCGTGCATTCATCTACATCGTCATAGTGCGTTTTCGTGGCTCAGAGGTTTCCATCCGTCTTATATTCTCATCCCCAGGATTTCGCTCTGGCCATGCGCCACAAGCTCCTTCAAGTAAAATACGCCGTGAAGAAGCCGTGAAGAAGCCAGCGGCACAGGAACGAGAAAATGGACACTGCTACGCTACACTTCTTGGATATCTATTTTATTGAGCCCTCTTCAGGCGAGTTTTAGAGCCTAGCTAATCTATGACATCCGATGTAACTATTTATCTTGGTTGAATACCGAATCCGACTATTTTTGCTCCACGGAGACTCAGACGCAGCCAGTTTGGTTCGGTTTTATCTACGCCTGGTCGATGGACTGAACTGGCCAGCACCAACACCTTGTCGACCAGCACTGACTTATCCATCCTCCCCCCTAGCAGTTGACCTGCATATCGCTATCCAACAGTTGACCTGTAGCTCTATCACCTCATGTCTATTGCCACGCGCGTCCACTTCCCAGCTGAGCTGGCGAAACCCCCATCCGACCGTCCCAGAAAGGCGAGTTTTACCGGTCTCCGATTGTCATTCATTCGTGGCGATTAACGTGTCTTACAGGAGGGACTTGTATACCCGAAGGTTGCCCAGTTCCAGGCCAAGAAGGAGACCGGCAGCGACAGACAGGCCTTTGAGGATCTGTACTGGGGCAGGCGCGCGGTTGCCTCTCCAGACCCGCAAGGCCTTGAAGAGGAGGAGGACTCTGAGGACCCGTGTCAGCTTCCTGACTATAACCACCGTCCGCATAACGCTCAGGTACAGATATACTTCGGTCTCCCCTGCTAGCATGATCGTTTTGACCTCATGGATATCTCCCAGCTCATCTCCAAATCCGGCCTTCTTTTTACCTTGCTCAAAGCGGTCATTCCAGCGGCCAAGGAGAAGGACGACCTCTCGTTCGTGTGCGAAGAGCATTCGGGGCTGGCAAGCATTCCGCCGCGTCGAACAGGCAGCCTTCCGTCCTTCGACGCAAACATGCCACTCCCGCCCTTGTCCACGCCGACCACGTCGAACTCGTCAGCGAGCTCCTCTGAACCTGCCTCGGACCGGGACTCGATGCTGCGCGGGCGAGCGCGGAGCGATGCGTTCATACATGTACATTCTCGAAATTCGTCATACGATTTCTGATGGCGGGCTGAATATAATGTGTTTGTAAACCGAACGGTGTAGTGTATGAGATTGCCTGGCCGCTGCAAAGGTTACAAGGTATAAAATACAGAACGAGAATCCACAGATCAATCGCCCTCAGCAACCAACCCAGCCCGTCCTCTCCGCAAACGATCTTCAAGGCCGCCCTGGCCACCGAACACTTTCTTCTGTTCATGGCTCAGGAAACCACCCATGCCCTTCGATTTGGCTCGCAACTGTTCCTCCGCCTCTAACTCTGCTTTCTCCTTCTCCAAAAGGGCAGTCAGGCGCTCCTTACGATTGCTACTGAGGCTGCTGGCATTTGACGACATAGCGGCCAAACGTGCCGCGCGATCATCTGCGGCAGAGGTGCTCGGGGCAGCAGATCGGGGCGGAGGCGGCGGGCTCATGCGAGCGCGCTTGGGGTAGGAGGAAGAGTCCCGTTCTGTAGGGCTGCGACTTCGAGGCCGCTTGTAGCGGTCATCATTGTACCTGTCGTGACGATCGCGGATCTCCTCTCTAGGAGCTGGTCCCCGACCCCGCGTATACTCGTCTGGGCTCTCTGACTCGTCTGATCGTGGCCATGGGGGCCTGCGGCTGTCGCGTGGCGATACAGCCTTCCTATCTGGACTCCGGCTGCGGTAGGAACGACGATGGTAAGAGTCGGCACTTCGATCACGGCTGCGAGGGCGGCGAGAGGGGTGGCGGTCGTCATACCGGCGGTCATCGAAACGGCGATCCTTAACGTCGTGTCGTGATCGATATGACGAGCGAGAGCGATGATCGCGAGGGCTAACGGAGCGCCTAGAACGGTGGTCGCGGTCGCGGTCGTAGTCTCGACGGGGTGATGCAAAGCGGTCGTCTCGCTCTTTCCTATGTTTCTCCTTCTTCTCTTTCTTTTTCTCCTTCTTCGGCTTAATCCCGTTACGCTCCTGCATCTCGCGCAGACGGAGGGGGTTCGACATGAGGGCCTCGTACGCGGCGGCCTCTTGCTGCTTGATGGCAAAGAGAGGGTCCTCGCGTATTTTGGCAGTCGTATCGCGGATAGAGTTCGCATTCTGTATGGCAATGAAGTTCTTGTGCGCGGCACCGACCTGAAAGGTACGTGAGTGGTCGTCTCGTATTTGCAACGCGACAAGCTGCATACCTTCTCATGTTCATTGGCAATCAGGATCTTGTCGACACGCTTCTTCCCGAGTAGATAGTCCTCCAACTCGTTGGCGTTCTGACTACTCCCTGTCGCTGGAGTCGTGTACATCCATTCTAGCTTCTCTGCTCGTTTCTTCCCTGTCTGTTCTTCTTGTAGTCGTTGCAGCTCTTGCAACTGCCTTTCCTCTTCCTTCTCCTTGCGAAGTTGATCAAGCTTCTTCTTCTCCTCAAGCTATAAGACGAATACGTCAGTGAAAGCGGCTTATGGTCCAGTGGCGGAACTACGCACCGCTTTCTTCTCCTCCAACCACACCCGCTCCTGATTCTTCAACAGGAGCGGATGCCACGACTTCTTCATGTTAAGATCTCCGCCTCCCATGATGCCTGCGTATTAGGGGGTAACGATAGAAAGAGGTTGAGAGGTTGGGCAGCCGTGAAGTTGACTGCTGACGAACTGGAACTGCAAGTCGCCTGTGAGCGGAGCATATTTGTCTCTGTTTATATGCTTCTTGCCGCCGGCATTTGCCGAGCACGTGCCCGTATACTTGGATGAGCTGCGCTTCCCTGCACTCATCGACACTTCTCCGACGACTCCTGCGGTCATGTCCCACCGCGACGATGAAGCTATGGACGACCTAGAAAGCGGGGAGCGGGACCCGCTGCATCACTTCGAAGATCACAATGGGGACGCATCGTCCTCGGCAAGGCGCGCATTCTTCAGTTATCCCCGACGTAGGCTGGCGCATTAACATCCCCGCTTCATGGTCATTTCGACAGACCCACACGATCCATCTATGCTCTGACCAAGGGGGAGATTACGCGGGGCATTGCGAATCGCTTCGTGCATTCGCGGACGTATATCGTGCTATATTTGGCCATGGCTGCGCTCTCTATCACGACGGTCGTGCTCAGCCTGAAAGACGGCTGCCCAGGGGCCGCATTCTATGTGCTAGAAATAATCATCAACACCGCTATGATTGCGGAGGTTGTTATTCGTTTCCTTGCGTTTGGTCGAGTAAGTCTTGTTCATATCCTCATGCGAAGTTGGTCTCACACGGATCACAGCAATTCTGGAAGTATCCCTTCAATGTGTTCGATCTCATCGTGACGACATTCTGTGCGTTGACGCTGCTCGTCATTGTCTTTGCCGGGTGCGGTGCGGCGAGTAAAGAGGAGGAAATATTGGACACATTGCTGCTCGTAGCGCGCAACGTGCTTCAATTTGGGCGTCTAGCGGCGGTTGTGCGACAGTAAGCTCTCCATCATTTATGCACATTGAATTGAGTCCTTAATTCGAAACAGGTCTGGGCAATCCATCTTCACTCGGCCGAAACCCATAGATCTTACGGCCGCCCGAAGAGCAGGCTACAGCCTGGATATGGATCTTGACCTCCCGGATGACGAAAGTGACGAGCTGCGCGCGCCTGCGGCCAACAACCCAGTACTCTTTGACGCTCGTGGCGACCAAAGGCCATCCTCGCGAGGCCCCATGTCGGACATGCCGCGAGCGCTCAAGCCGTGAGGGATAGGGACGAGGAGGACGTGTGGGCTGAGCTTGGATAAATTATTGTCTGCGGAGCCTCTGGTATGTTAGTACCTGTCGAATGCCTCTAATTCTTCTGGCTTTCATTACGATGAGTTAGCTTATCCTCCAGCCTTCGGATCTCAGAGCGCATGCATGGTAAGTAGGAATGGAGACTGGCAACAGTCGGTGTATGAAGATGGGCCACGGAGGTACGTCATACACGAGATGCCATACTCACGAAGGTTTGTTCCGAAAGCTGAGTATCGTCGAAATTGCTTTGTAACATCTTAAATACCACAACCTCCGACNCGTTTGTACATTGGAACTGATGCATGAGATCAAAGCGACACGAAGATTGCCGTAGCTTCATACTACGCAACAATGATCAAATTTGATTCCGTCGAAAGTTGTCACTGTTGGAAATAGACACCTAGTCGGTGCTCTAGATCTGGGATGCTCTGGGATGTTTGGGTGGTGGCGAGACCGCCGCATCGAGCCGGGATATTATGCGACTGCCGAGCCCACTGATCGCATGATGATATTGCGGGAGGGACAACGGCCGGTTTCGGTACCGGCGGCCCCCTGCATGGGGCGGCGTCCGGGGGTAGCAACAGAGGTTAGGGACGCGTCGCAGAGAGATATCTGGACAGGGAGACTCGGAGAGACGTTCAAACGAGGAGAACACATGCACGGAGTACAGGAGGAGAGTGTAGTAGGAGGGGAGTGAGATTGATCAGCACGGGGACATTGAGCAAAGAGGATCTAGGATCTGAGAAGTTCAAGGGCGTTCGCGGCCGTGGACGGATTTCGCACGCCGCGCTGGCCTGCGCTCCTCCTCCCGCCCCCATGCATCCCCCGTTCCCTTGATTTCTTCTTGTACTCCGTCTTTCATATCTGTAACTGACACTCCTTACTTCCCTTCTCTCTCTCCCCCTCCCCCCTTCCTTCCTCCTGCTGTCCATGTCCTCTACTCTTTCGCCACAGCAGTCCAATACATCCCGTCCATGGTGGTCGCGCTCTTCCTCGTCCAAAAGCTTGAACAAGTGCGTTTTGTCTCATCTTCTCTTCATTCACTTCTCATTACGATTCCAGTGAAAAATCTTCATCGAGTGCCGCGAAGCAGGGAAGCAGCAAAAAGTTCAATACGCTGGCTACTGCTATCGGCTTAAAGCCTAAAAAGACGGCTTTGGCTATTCAAGACCCACCCTCTCCTGTCCTCCCCCTTCACACTCCCGACATCGATGAACCCCCGCCGCTCACCTTCACGACGCGTCCGCCTGCGAAATCCGTCTCTACCGTCCGTTCCTGGGATGACCTACCCGAGCCTCGGACCCCATCCGAGCCATGGACTCCCGAGCCTCCCAAGGATAGGTCGTCGTTCTCCAGGTCCGTTATGACAGTTTCAGACGTGGATCCCTTTGCCTCGCGATACGTCAACCCCGGTCACGACCATGCACGTCTGTCTGTTTTCTCCGACGCGTCGACCTCGGATTCGCACGGCAGGAAAGGCGATCATTCCTCAGAGTACAACAGAACCTCATACGCCTCGTCCTCCTCACATTCACACCGGAGGGCCGATATGACATCGGACGCCGCTGCTATGGCATCGTCCTCTCTCATGTCCCCAGATCTTGACAGACGCAGGTTGTCTCGGTAAGTATCACTCTAGGGAAAATGTAGGCTGTTTTCTGACCCGATCATTCAGGCTCACTGTCGAGAGTGAGAAGATAGTACGACGAGAACCTCCATTTCTTCCACCCCAATCTGCCCCCGCTTCACCGCGTCTCAATGTAGACGGACCTTCGGACCCCCGGCATCGTGTCCGCTCATCCGCGTCGTCGACCACCCTGACAGACAAGAAACCGCTTAAAGCATCCGACATGCCAGCACTCCCCCACTTAAAGACTCGGCCCAGAGGCATGACCGAATCTACTCCAGCTCGGAGAGGCCCTCTGTCATCTTCCGATACCCGGCCGACGCCATCACAATACCCTACCAACATATCACCCCTAGACTCTCGTCCCCGTGTCGTTGTTCGACAGCCGTCATTGAATCGAGTACAGCCTTTATATCCTCCGTCGGCTCCCCCTACAGCTGGATTACCGGCTCCCCCGCAAAGAAACCCACACTCATCGAGTCGTGTCTACCTTGGCGAACAATTGCGTGAACCATCCCCTGCATCAACCAACTCTTCCTCGAGCCTCTCTTTTGCGTCGTCGGCATCATCGCATTACGAAAGTGCCCGAACCCGCACTCAGTCCCAAGGCGCACGTGGCAAGCTCGAGAAGCCGCAATCTGCAAATGACCGAGCTCGAGTGCTCGCAAGAGAAGCAAGTAGGGGGAGGTCTTCTACTGGTGCAGCTAATACGCCTGCTGCCCCACCTTCTCGAGTGGAATTCAGTCCGACACGCACTCTCAAGAAAGCCGTCTCACAACAGAGTCTCCCTAAGCGGTCCTCAGGAACTGGCCCTCCCACTGTGACCGAAGAGAACAAATCATTGAAGAAGCAACGCTCATTTCATCATTCTCGTATCCCCATACCCCCGATGCCTGCTTCTCTCTGGCATTCTCACTCTTCTCCACCCCCGATGCCTACAGGTCATGAAGAGATATCGCCCATCCTCGAGCATCGGAGAGGGAGTGGAAACTCTGTGTTCGGTATGCAGAACCCTGGTGTCGTACGAAAACGTCTGTTTTCCGGAAGCAGCATGCGGCGGTCTACGTCGTCGCAAGCTCACTCAGCAGCAGACGATGATGGTCACTCCATATTCAGCTCGCCTGGTGGCAATGAGTACCGTTTCTCTGGAAGCGCGGCCAGCGCTGGGAATCATTCAGATGCCACGTCGTCTTCATTTTGGGACGAAGCCGAAGCTCCGACCAGCCCTTCGGGAATGGATTATATCCCGCAGCAGATCATGTCTCCTGCGGACATGCTTCGGGTGGAGGCATTACTTCAAGAGGAGTCACTAGCGAAAGCTGGTCGTCCGCGCGGGGAGTCATTCACGTCTGTTTCAACGTCCATGTCAAATGCTCTATCGATCGGCACTTCTGTCTCGCACGGTCCCTCAGACTGGGCCTCACACGAAGAGTTCTCCCCTATATCCGAGATACCTTCAAATTGTCTCAGTGGCTCTCCACAGGCCGCCAGGGTCAGTACGGGAACGCGACACGCCCATCGGCCGACATCCATGTTATCCAAGAATACCAGCCCGCCGGTGCATACCAACGTGCGCCCATCGACAGCGCAGACCTCGCCTTCGCGATCCTCGTTCTTCGGCGCTTCTTCCACCAACTCATTCAGTCTCCCGCCGCCACCACGCGTGCGGCCATCAACAGCCACAGGAGCGGACCCTTCACCTGGCGGGTTCAACCATCGTACGAGTTTCGTACAGATGTCACCGCTGTCGCCACCGCCTGCGTGGAAGAACAACGTAAGGCGCGCGGCCACGACCTCGGACAAAGTCATTCCCAAGCGACACTCAATCATGAAGAAGCCATCCTTCCTCGAGATTGAAGACGAGCGGGAGAAGGCCAAGTCACCAGACTTGGGCGATAATTTCTTAGACATGGATTTCGGAAAGGCTTCCTTTGATACGGTACGGAGTGAGGAGGAGCAGGGGGAATTCGGACCTCGTTGATTTTACGCGGCTGTCGTTGTACATTGCTCATGCCTATATCCACCGTCTTTTGGTTTTCTATCTTATCCATTCAATCCATATTACCGACCCCACCGCTCCTTGTGCCTAGTCGTTTACATTCTTTAATTTGACATGTGCCTTATACTTAGACCACTTCCGTAGCATTACAGCCTTTGGTTACTTCTTCCTGCATTCACGCCATTACATACTTACAGCACAGCGCTTCTTGCAACAAGATCTCGTACATTGGTATTAGGAAGTCCTGGAATAGAAAGCACTACGTGTAGATGTGGAAAGCTAAGAGTAAACGAGTGGCTTCAAGAAAAACATGTGGTAAGGAACTAGTATCTTCGGTCTTCAGATCATTCAGTCGGTCTCGTCGGTGTGGTAGCCCGCTCTCCTCATCGCACCCAGACGGTGCCGCGCAGCGCCAAGATCCTTTTCGAGGCGCAGAATGTCCACCTGCTGCTCCATCTCGCGTCTCTTGAACTCCATCGTCGCCATGTTCTTGTAGTCGACGTCTTCTTCCTGAACCTGCTTCGCAGAGATCGCCCGGACCTGTCTTACGAGCGCCTTGCATGCCTCCGTGACAGCCTTGGCCGCCAGCTCGAGACGCTCCTGTGTCTTCGACATCAGGTTCGCCTTGACACGCGAGGCAGCGACGAGCTGGGCGGTAGCCGCCGCAACCTCATTCGAGGCGACAATCAGCTGCTCCAGCGAGTGCGTGCCAGACAGCACACCGTCGGCACTCTCGATAAGGAGGTTCGTCGCAAATGCGACAGCGCGAGCGGCCGAAATAAGACCCTCTGTCCAGCGGTTGTTGCGCTTGTAGAACTGCTGGGTCGACGACGAGCCCTTGCCCTGCGCGACGATCTCCTGCTGCGACTCGGTGGCAGCCTTGATGAGACGGGCGATGGCGCTGGTGATGGCCATCGCTGCCTGGAGGATGGAGTCGTGGACTTGCAGGTCGATAGCACTGTAGCGGCCGGTATCACGGGGACGCGCCATAAGCTCCTGCAGACGGGCCGTGGCGGCCTCGATCGCTTGGGCGGCACCCAACATCTCCTGCTCGACAATATCGCCGATGTCTCCATTTGCTTTTGCGAGCGCGTTGGACTTCGCACCCTTTGGCACCATGGCATCGACAGACTCAGACAGCTTCGTGAGAGCGCTGCGGACTTCTCCGTTGTTGCGCATCGCTACGGCGGTCCTCTGCTTGCGGTCGACGAGCTCGAGCTTGTACGACTGCAGGTTGAGGAAGAACCGCAGACCCACGTCACCGGCCGCCTTCGCGATGCTGATAAGCTTGTCCGAAGCGTCGTCGTCGTTTGTGAGGCGGGTGATGCCCTTGACGTTGACCAACGTGTCGGCTAGTGCCTGCGCAAACTCGTTGGCGCCCTTGATGACGTCCACGTGATCGCCGCCCGGCTGGTTGTCGATATAAAGGTTGAAGATCGTGGCGAAGTCGGTGGCATTACTGAGCGACTTTTCGATCATGGAGAGGGTGTATTCGGGGGTTGAATTCTGATTGCCGGCTTGTGTGGGCGACTCCAACTCATAGATGGCATCATCGACCTTCTGAACGCATGCCTGGAGGATGGAGTCTATGGAGATATAAGCCTACTTCATAATCGAGATTAATCACAGATGAAAATGTACCGATGATTTGGTTAAGTTTCTTGCGGTTGTCGAGGATCAGGGTATCAATTTGGGCGTTGGTCGCCTCCTCAGCGATACCTTGGTTCTAAGATTCGGGGTACGTTAGCTAAACCTTCGGTCAGGGCGATGAGAGACTTACCTGTTGTGTTTCCGACAGTCGCTGGATAGTGCTATCCATGCCGGCCTGCAAGATCATGATCTCTTGGTCCTTCTCCTCGCGCAGACGCTCCAGGTCGTCAGCCGAAGAGTCAAGTTTGGTCAGTAATTCATCAATCTGGATCTGCTTGGCCTACAAAAACGTGACACATGAGTAATACAACAGGTAAGCTTGAAGGCTACCAGACGTACCCGTAACGAATCCTCCAGTTCTGACATTTGCCTGTTGTATTTGGCGAGAACGCTAGAGACCTCAGAGCTCTTTGAACGGGATGCGTCCTCGGCCCTCTCATTAGCAAAGCTGAGCTCCCTGCGGAGACGATCAAGCTCGTCTTTATGCGAGGACTTCTGGCGGTCGACGTCAAAGCGAGCACGGTCGCGTTCCCGTATCATGTCAGCAAGCTCAAGGTTCTTCGCCTTCAAGTCCCGCTCCATACGCTCCATGCGGTCAATCGCCTCCTGTGCAGAGTTAGCCTTCAGCTGCATCTGCTTGAACTTGGACAGCATGTCCAGATGCTCGGTGCGCAGTTGGCTGTAGAGTTTCGCGAGGGCTTCATATTTGTTGCGCCAAAGCGTCACTTGATCTTGCAGCTGCTTGATCAAGTCATCTTTGGAGGACATTTGCGAGTTGACGTTCAGAGACACGTTGCTGAGCTCGCCCTCGAGAGCCTTGACCCTCTGTTGGCATCATGCATAAGAATCCCTAATTTGAAGGGAGGAAACTCTTACTCGATCGTATTGTTCCAACAGAAGCTGATCCCGCTCATACTGACCTCTCATCGCCAAGAGCTCCCTTTCCATGTCCTGAAGGTGTTGTGCAGCTTGGTTGTTGTATTGCTGCATCTGCTGTTGCATTTGCTGTTGGACAAGCGCTTCCTGTGCCTGGCGCTCCCGCTCGGCCTGCTCCCTCTGGCGCTGTTCAAATTCCAATTGCTGTTGTTGCTGCAGCTCCAGACGATGACGCTCTTCTGCTTCGCGCTGAGCTTGCAATGCCGCTTGCTGATCTTCGTACTGCTTCAACATGCGGGCCTGCTCACTTACTGCGGCAGCATCGGGGGTTGGAGCGACTGGAGGGGGTGTGGGAGGTGCAGTTGTAGTTGGGCGGGCAGGGAGATCCGGAGCGCCTCCGCTGTCCATCAGGTTAGGAGGTTCCTAAAGTACCGAACTGAGCAAGAGACGAAGTCAATCTGACATTATCAATACTCACCTGACCGAGCTTGGGCACGTTGATAAGACCGGTGAGGTACTTGAGATTTGAGCACTCATAGTAGAACTTGCGGAGGCTATAGTGCTGGGAGTTGTAGCGCTGGCGCAGCGGCTCGAGAGCCTCGATGTCATTTGCGCCTGGTAATCGTTAGGCATGTAAGACTTTACTCCTGGAAAGGCAACATTATTGAAACGGACGTCTGTGCATGGCACGCAGCATGCTGGTGATGAATCTGTAGATGCCCCAGCTTTCCTTCACCAGCGGGACTAAGGAGGATATACGGCATTCGTTGTTGGCGGAATGTCTGAAGTGAGCGAATACCATCTTTTGGAAGGACTCGATTTGATCTTGAAGAGACATTAAATCCGAGATCGTCTCATAGCTTTCCTATCGTCAGTCTCGGAACTGAAGCAGGCCTACGTGAACGCTCACCCTTCATTCGGATCGTCGATACCCTTCAAGGTAACATACTCCTCGTACTCAAACAGTCCATTGAATTCCGGCCGAAGACGATGGAAACGAAGCTTGGCCAAGAGGAATTGAACGTATGTCCTTATGAGAGATCCATAGCCTGCCCAAATCGCTATCAGCTTATGTCGAGGTCAAGGAAATGGCAATTTCAACCTCGGCCGCTGTCTTGGCCAACCGTTCTAGCACAAGTCTCTAGCCAACCAGTCTGGCTTTGTGCCTCTTTGATTGTCTTCGATAACAAGCGATATGAGCATGGCGTCAATGAATACCTGTCGGATACTCACAACAGGGTGGCCTTCTTGCAAGACCTTGTGAACAGTAATGAGTGCTTTGAATGTTTGAACTTCGTCAGACAGGATAGGCTGGACTCGGAGGCCAGACCAGAAAGAGATGGACGAATGGTAGTCCCAGGTATATACGATACATTCTGGACACAAATCAGGGGAAGTCGGCAATGATCGTAGGAGGGGGACATACTGCGGACATGTTTCTGCTTGGGCGCGGACTCCTCCGGGCTCGTGGCTTTCTTTATATTTACGACGAGCTCCTGCTCGGCCTTGTCCTTGTCGACTGGCCGGGTGGGATAGTGGACTTCGTCGCCGTCGATGTCATAGTTGGTCTGGCGCGCCCGGTTCCCTGCGAACCTTGTTTGGCAAGATCAGCTGGATAGATGGGTGGGTAGTCGCTAGGATACATACATGGTTCAAAGGAGGGGAAGAGATGTGGTGGACGAGCAGAATGCCGGAGAGCTGTACGAGTAACGGCTGCGCGTCCGGGGAACCGCGTGGGAAGGCCTTACGCAGCTACGCTGACTTGCATTTGGCTGTCAAGTGAAGGGTCTTTCAGACGCGAACCTTCTCCGGCAATGTTTCCTCGCTTTGGTCGCGCTTCCCTGCACGTTCGTCCTCCCAGGCCCACAACACTCAACCAGTTCACGCGTCTGGACCACACTGATCAAAGCGCAGGGTCACAATACAATGCTCGACGTCATACTGGCCTAACCCCCGCTTTGCTGGTCTTAGGTGTTATACCTATAGCGGCATTCGCTTTGGGGACATGGCAGGTGGAACGGTTGAAATGGAAAGTCGACCTCATCGACGAATTGACCGAGAAACTTGATCGCGAACCTATATATTTGCCTAGCAAAGTCAAGTGCGCATTTGAATACCTGCCGTTAGAGTTCACCTAACCCTTGACTCTTACCCGCAGCCTTGCAGCCCTCCCGGACTTCATCTATCGTAAAGTCATCCTGAGAGGCAAATGGGACCACGCACATTCTATATTGCTTGGACCTCGTGTACGAGAGGGCAGTCACGGGTACCACCTGGTAACGCCTCTTGTACGGCCCAACGGAACAACCATTCTGGTGGAGCGAGGATTTATCACAAAAGACTTTGCCGACGCGTCAAAGCGCACCGAAGACACGAATGACGAGGTAGAAATTTGTGGAATGTTGCGCGACTCCCAGCGTCGGAATTCGTTTACGCCGGACAACCATCCTGAGAAGGGCGAATGGTATTGGGCTGACGTCGACGCCATAGCTGACAACGCAGGTGGTAAAGATGAGAATGTACAGCCGGTGTTGGTCGAGGAGATTTTTGGTAAGTCTTTTCCCTGTGCCTTTGCCGGATTGGGTGTCATGTTCTATCTAGAGGGACACGCCGGAGACGCTGCTTGGAGACTATCTCACGGAATTCCGGTCGGAAAACCACCGGTCATAGACATTCGGAATGCCCACGCATCCTACGTAGTAACCTGGTGAGCAGTGCATAAACTTGCCGAGGCTGTGATGCTAAGTTAATATCAGGTATTCGCTGTCGGCACTGACCACCGTCATGTTCATTCGCCTGCTGCTTCGACAGAAGAAAGCGTTCTCTAGGCTCCCGCGTTAGTGCGGCCGATGAGTCCTATTTCATATGTTAGTTGCCTGTCCCCATTATCATGCCCGGACTGCTGTCCCAGTAGGGTTTTCTGATACCGTAGCGCTTTATCAGTCCCCCCTTGAACACGCACCTAATACATGAGCACAAGAGAATGACAAGCGGTCGAATTCGTTGTTCGCCGGCCAGTCCGTATAACGTGGTTCGGAATGCATGTCCGACCGTTATTGTTTATTGCGGGGTGCCAAAATAGACAATAGTCGGAATGTGAATCCCGTCCACAATTACGGACACGAGGCCAGCTATCGCGTCTGATCGTGCGCAATGCGATGTCTTACCGTCCGAATCGGTGCGTAATCCGCTTGTGCGCAGAGGAATAATGCATTGTCTGCAATGTGGACGCGGCGCGCCGCTCGGTTCTGATGCGGAAAGCGTGGACTGAACTGAGCCACTGTTCACTGTTCGCCGGAGAAAACATATATAAAGCAGGTCGCGACGACCACATCCCCTTCGCAAATCCCCCCTCCGTCCCCCCCGCGAAATCCCATCCAGCCATCCTACTCCCGCATTCCAATTCTCATCATGAGTTCAACCACCGTTCGCCCCTCCTCTATCCAACACACTTCATACCGTTCCAGGCGGGGTTCCGACGACCAATCTTATTACTTTTCATGTCGGTCCTCGGACACAGCTAGTAGCTCAAGGACTACTATGAGGTACAGGGCGGTCGAATCGTCAAAAGCATCTAGTCCCCCCATTCCAGATATTTTCAGTCCCGAATGGGATAACGAGGGTCCCCTTGTTGGGTATGGCGAAGGTGCGTCAATGAGTTCTCTTTCCCCGACCCGCAACTTAATATCATGCTTGACCAGGCCGGGAAGTTTGGGGCGATGTCGAACACGTGCTGCAGCGCCGAGAGCGTCGAGCTCGCCGTACCTCAGAAATCGGGAGACGCGGCTCCGTTTCCTCCGAGGGCTCCGTAGCATCTCTCCTCACATCCACTTCCTTCTCGACCTCCCCTCCCAATAGCGTGCTCAACACACCTGCCAGTTGTCGCACGGCATACCATTTCCCCTCGAGCGAGTCCTTCATGGTTTCTGCAGCTGGTGTCCATGCACAGGCTAGTCGTCGGGGAAGTACGTCTTGATGTCTATTACGTTTTCTTCTTATTTGATCATTGTCATTGAATGCTCAGGCGTCGACGAACATCCTGCGGATTGGCGAGCCTCAGTTATCAATGACGACCACCTGGTAGCCAAAAGAGAAGAGGACGAGGAGGATACACCCAAGCCTAGATCGAGGTCGTCGATTCTCCTGCGTTCGTTGAATATATCCTTGTCGCGGCGTAACCAAACTCCCTCCCCCTCACGGTCCCCACCTGTATCACCTTCCAAACGCCTCGCCCCGCTTGCGCGGTATAACCCATTCATCCGGGCTCGTTCAGAGTCACTCTCTTCAGTCATCGAGGAAGATAAGCCTGCAGCATTTGCTGTAGCAGAATTCGCAGAGCTTGTCCGTCCGAGGAATCGGTCGACAATATCGTATACGGTTGGTCGTCGAGACACGTTGCCCAACGTGCTCGTGACGTGAAATACAACGGAAAGTACCTTATTCAACGGTGTTATATACTTATCTTCATTTATACTGTCGCGTTACATTTTTGGTTGTACAAAATATATTTTTTACAATGAGCTGCGCCTGAGTACGCCTCTCCCATAATAAATCGAGTAAGAGCTCCGAGCGGTGGACGCGTCGGGCACATGACGACCTCAAGTGGCCACGTGTATGTAGCGCGCGGCGGGGCGGGATTATTCACATGGTCACCCCGCGTCGTCCAGCCTCTCTAGCACAAGCACTCAGTCCTCTCACCACACCGTCTGCTTCGCCGTGAGCTCGCAGCTCTGGCGATGGAAGGCCTAGAACCAGCGTTTCAGAAGAGTTCTACCACTGGCACCCAGTCGTTCAGCAGCCGTAGCTCCCGCGTCTATTTCCCTGCGACTCCACGAGATCCCTCGCCCTCCTCTGAGGCAGAGGGATCAGGCAAACAAACATCCATAGGCCTCGGTCCACCTCCTGCTCTCCGACGCTCACCCGCTACACAAGACAATCTGTCTTCCGGTTTACCACGCCACGACCATGCACGACGTCGAGTTCGGTCTGCCCATGTCGGCCATAGTAATTCTGCAGGAGGGTCCCAGCAACCGGTTCAGAGGAACGGTAATAACGGATCCTTAAGCGGTCCTCGGAAAAGGACCGTAACGTCGGCGACTTCGAGCAGGGCTTCTAAGTACGAGGCAAGCGTCGTCGATAGCCGGAAGGCGCCAGCTGCCGAAGACACAAGCGTTGAGGGATTCTCGGAAGAGTACGATCTATGTGCGCATTTTATACCCCCTTCTTTCTGTGTCTCGTATATCTGATGGCCAACCATGTGCAGCACATGAAGGCAAGTGGTTGCGCACGCGCTTTGGGTTTGTACCTACAATGTTTGTGTCCCGAACTAGATCCGCAGATCCTGGAGGATGTTCAAAGAGCGTTAACTCTGAAAGTGCGGCGTGAGGCCCGAACCCAAGCTATGCAAGGACGGGAATCCCCCTACTCTTCAGGTTCATCACAAGTCCGCACAAGTCTCACTCCAGCATCTCCCATAAACACGCGCCTGAAGAGGCGCAGTGCAGAATCGGAAGTCGACTTCAGTCCCTCCGTAGGGGTTGACCGGAGCCATCCTGTCCCTACTCTTCTCGACGATGGGAGGACACTTGATTGGGGAGCTCCCCCGTCGGAGGATGAGAAGCCTGACAAGAAATGGTCGCTATCCATACCTAAGCGGAAGTCGAAGGACAAAGAGAAGGCAGGAGATCCCGACAGGGACACTCTGGGAAAACAGGAGTCTCTTTATGCCGGTATGTCCATGCTCATTCGTTGAAGGACACCACCCTTAGCATCCATGATAGAGAAACTTCGGCGAATTAGTGCGTCAGCAAAGCCTCAAACCCTGAAGAAGGCCCAGATCACTAGGGACCAGCTCCGAAGAAGATACAAGCAGCTCAATGCGTCTGCCAACTCCAAATCCGATATGCTGAATCCAGTGAAGGCCGTGCGCTGGTACGCGTCCTCTGAGCCTCTACTTCAATCATCTCTGGATCAAGCAGAGCCTCTGCCCTGGCTTAAACATCTTCGAGAGCGGCGCGGCATCAAGAGTGGACATCGCTTCTCTTGGTATCTGACAGCGTTGATTGTCGAAGAATATTCCAGGAATCGTACTCGTCGGGACACTATGGAAACTATCCCAGAAGATCTTCTACCTCCGAATAGCGGTAGCTTATCCCCGCCATTTCAACTTTCGGTGCCCACATCTCAGGGGACATCTCCATACATGGCCAGTCTTGACAATGATTCTTATAAGCATCTCGAAGCTTCGCTCTCCAGACGACGATCTTTGGATGGACATGTCTCTTTCGAACCTTTTGTAGATTCTTCTGGACGCCGATCGTTGGGGAGCGACTCTCGCCGCAGTGTCGATGCAATTACTAGGGGCTGGAGGCAGTCTCTCCCGGGCGTCGAATCACCACGAGGTTCCATCTACAGCAGCATATTCGGAGGATCCACCCATAGTCAACCTTACGGTGGGACATCTCCGACGAGTAGTAGAATACATCTGCGCGACCTTGTTTCAAGGCGCGGACGGCGGCGGGGGAACGACAGCGACGACGCGTCTTCGTCTCATCATGACCACTCTGGCGTGTCGGACGACTACAGTCGGTCGGATGAAGGTGGAGTGAAGAAGCGCAAACGCACTACCCATCATTTCCGCCCGGCAGAGTTGGACTTATTCACTCGGACGCAACCCGTGACCGATTCGGAGGTTAACGTTATGGAGGCCACCCAGGGCGATCCTTTGATGGTGCCCGAACGTCCTGCCAGTGCGGACCTCCCCCTCACGGCAAAGGCTCTGTCACCTCAAGGTGGTGTCTCACCAAATGACGTGACATCGTCGATTGCAGCAAATACACCACGGCTCCTTCAGCTACGAGGATTCAGGACGTCGTTGCCGAGTTCTGAAAAGCTGTCCATCAAGGAGGAAGCGCATCGACAACAGCAAGTTGACGAGGAGAGGGAGCAGCATGAGTATGAGCAGAAGGCGGAGTAAGTCGTCTGCTATGTTTTTCGGATCACAGAGTTCATAACACGTACACAGAATACTCGACAACACCATTGCGCAGAATCATCGAAATCGTCAGCTACTCCAACGCATCGCTGTTGGCGTCAAAGAATACGAAGCCGTCCAGTCCCGAATGGCTAAAATATTTGGCCACTCCTACGTCTCGTTGCCGCCAGAATTATTGGACGCATTCTCTCATGATCCTGCTGTTGTGACAGGTTCGACGAAATGGTTGAGAGGTTGGCGTGCGGTGGAGAACATCCACGATCACATTTCCAGTCAAGTTGATACTGTGCAGGCATTTCTACACCAAATGTCAGAACATCCGGAGATACCTCGTCCCGCTAGCCTCCTGGAAGGGCCATTGTCATCGCTTCAGTGTTCCCTCGAAGGACTCGAAGGCCGTCGTGCTTCGATCCTCGAGAGGTCTCAAGAGGTTGAAGATACCTTGCTACGGATAAAAGAGCTGCACCTGGCGGTCAAGACTACCTACAATAAGACGCTTGCCCATACATCGTCGGTTTATCCTGAGGTTCGTAGTCACAGAATCTTCGCTGTCGTTGTCACCGCTGAAATTCGTCGCAGCTCTCACAAATTGTTGCTCTGGAAGAGAGCTACAGAGATCAATACCAGCAATTGTGGGAGTTTGGTATGGATGCCCTGACGTTCTTGCTCGATACAGTGACTCCAGTATGGAGAAACTACGGCAAAGTCATCGGTATCGACGTTCAAGACTTCCTTATTATACCATGGTACCGTAATGAATTTACGGGAGAGGATAATCGGTATCCTATCAAGGCCCTACCAACACGCTCATTTCGTCATTGGATCGGACTTATCGTACTTTTCTTTACCACTGTTCTCGTCCTCGTCCTACAGGCTCACGCAGCATGGACGTTCTGCTCGTTCTACCGGTTACCATTTATCACCTCTACTGGGTTGTGGTGGATCGCCGTGCCCTTCTTCCTCGGCGTAGCAATTGTGCAGTGGGTTGCCGTCCTGATTGAGGCGAGCATCGTTGCTGCGCAAGTGGCTGTCGTCGTGTGGTGGATTGGTTGGTGGGCCAAGATTTTGAATTAATTTATCGACTATTCATTCGCTGTCGTCGCACGCTGTCCTATCGTTATTTTGCACATTTATCATTATTACCATACTTCGAACTAGTTACGACCGAGAAGCATTTCTTTCAAGAATCTATTGCCTAAGGATGCGCAGGCGGCCCAGGCACCGTTGGAATAGCAAACGTCGGACCTGCGGTACCATGTACATTCTGAGACGGTGCCGTTTGCCCTGGCACAACCGAAGTCGAAGAGGTTGGTTGAGAAAAACCTGCCGGAGTCGGGGTGGATGCAACAGGATGTGGCGGGTTGAGCATGTTAAACCCGTTTTGAGCTTTGCCATTATCCACGCATGGGCGACAAAAGCCTAAGAATAAATGTTGTCAACATACATGAGCGGCCGGCTAGTATACGTGGAATCACTCACGGCCACCAAGCATCAAAGGAACATCAGTCTGACCGCATGCTATGCACGCAATCTGCCTCACGGGAGCAGGAGGGGCGTTTGGTTTCACAGCCGACTTCCTTCGTTTGGGTGCAGCAGGCTTAGTGCCTTCCTCTGCAGTCGCTGGAGTTGCTGGAGCTTTGCGTGGTGCTCTGCGCCTTGGTTTGGGCTTATCACCATATGCGGGCTTGATCGACTTCATAGCGTAAGGCGACGTGGCGGCCTATGGCGAATTCTTAGTGTTAGAGATCCTATTCACGGAAAGTACTTACGTTTTTGAGCTGGGTCAGTAAATCACCCTCCCTGAGCCTATATTGCAAGAATTCACGCTCCGGCACCTTCTGTATATTGTCGATGTTCAATGTATCGGGTCAAGTCACGGTAACAGAGAAAAACGTACGAGCCTTAGTAGAGCATCCCTATTCTCTTGCAGCTTCTCCGAACCACCAGACCATCGCTGCAAACTGTCCCAAACTGTTTGATGTACTTTCGTAAATTTGAACGTCACGGCCTCTTGAGGAACCACCGGTGGTGCTTGTTCGCCCTCTTGAACGCTCGCGGGGGTATTTTTAGAGGTTAGATAGTCTAGCTTGGGGAAAGGCAGCGCAGTTGTGAGATCGATTTCTTCCAGAACACCGCTAGCTGGCTTGCGTTCGCAAACCACGGTGCCTCTTGGGATAACCCATCGATCGTTGGGTTTTTCTGGAAATTCGATGATGACATCGAAATCGCGTGGTGGGTATGTGACGGGTTGTGGTATATATTGGGGTGCAGAAGCGTATTGGTATCCTGGGTAGGGATAGCTAGCATAGGATGATGGTGTCGCGAGGCCGGATGGGGCTGGTGTTGGAGTTGCCGATGGTGTTAAACTCGGTGCGGGGGTGAATCTTTGTTCAGAAGCTTGTGTAGGGTAATATGTGTTTATGGGAGTAGTCTGCGGCGGAGGAACGGTACTGGGACCTGCAGCTAATGTCTGGATAAGTATACCTAGTGTCTTCAGCTGATCGGCAGTGGCTTTTCCAGAGGCTGCCAGTTGTAGATGTTTGGCGAGTATAGGGTCAGATCCAGCCGCGGAATTGACTTGCTGAATGAGAGCAGGAGTGATGGGAGTATCTGCGACTACGGAAGAGACGAGAGGGGTAGATGCCCGTTGCTGGACTGGGGGTGTAGCTGCTACCGGCATAGGATGGTTTTGGGGATACTGTGGAGGTTGTGGGGGCTGCGTATGTTGTCCATAGGGCACGTATGCACCGTAAGGGGCAGGCGAATGCCATGTAGCGGTCGGTGGCATCGGGGCAGGTGGTCTTGCCGATGTGGAAGGCGCGGATGGCAAGTAATGAACCTCGTACAATGAGGTGGAAGCAAATATGTGAGGACCAATTAGTAAGTCACATTTTCCTAGAGGGCGTATCGTGTGGGGAGGAGGAACGGCGTCTGATGCTTTCCCTCCTCGGGCTTTACTCGAGAATTTGGGGAACGTCGATGTAAGCCAATTAGCACGCGCTGGTAGCATTGAGTTAAGGTCAAGTGTCTAGAATGAACTGATATGATGTGCACACATTGCTTCAAGGAGTTGACCACGACAAAACTGGACGTCAATGACACCCAGGTCAATGACAAGGAGGTCGGAAACAGACTGGCGCATACCTCTCGGCAACACTCTTCAACTCTGACGCCTCTTCTTCCTCATCTACTTCTATGTCCAGCTCCCATCCAGGTTTGGGCCCAACGGGTAGCTTGAAGTCTTGAGCTTTTATCATAAGAAATCAAGGATGAAGTTCAACTGCGTTTGCGTTTGCCAAAGGGCGGGTTGGATGGTGCCGGGGTCACTTCCGCCATATCGGGTTAGGTGCGTCGGTGTTTTGGGCTGTTTACCAAGAGCCTTAGATCTGCTTCGCCAGATCGAACCGCTTCTGTCTCGGACGTCGAAATCAACTCTGAGCTCTAGGCGACTGAGCTGCAGACAAGACCACCTTCAATACGAGCCAACATGTCTACGCGTGTTCGTGAGTGTAACACCGTGTCGCTGATATCAGAAATGCTCTAATTGAACTGCGCAGAAAAAGGAGGCACCGTCTTCAGGCCCGTGGCGAAAGTCAGAGCTCGACCCGCAACGGATGCTGCACGTGTGGCTTCTGCAGGTCCTGACTCCCAGAACTTAACCAGCTCTAGTGAGAGGACTTCTACCATCCCGACCCATAGTGTTGTTTCAGACGCGCCTCTGCCCGTCGAGACACCAGTCTCAGTGGCGTCTTATCGTGACCAGTCCATGGGACCTCCAGCTGACAGCGTCACATCAAGCAGAATAACACCGTCTCCCGATACTAGAGGCCCTCCCTCGGTACATGTGGTACCTAATCTTTCGCAGCCGAGCCTTCCTCAGCCGTCCGGGGCTTCCCATGCAACCCTATCCAGCATAATTTCTTCGACAACTAGAGCCGCAGCCATTCCTCTTGTTTCAAACTCCCGTGCTGTTCCGATTGTATCCGGAGTGCCAAGGGCCATACAACAACCTACTCGTCCCGTAGGTTGGAATCCCATTGGCGATTCACATACTCGTCCGTCCAATCAAACCTACGTCCAGCCTTCTACTCCGGCGGATGTCACACCGCTGCTCAACCAGGAGATCACTCCTCCGTTTCCTCCTGACAACGACGGTCTTCTCCAGTTTGACTTTTCTGCGGTCGTTTCAGAAGGAGCCCGAGCTGGAGCGTTAGAACCATCTGAGACTCGTAGCGACCAACCCGCTCCAAATCTGGCGATGGGAAGCAGCAGTGCCATCGATCCACCTTCTCAAACCGAGGATACCTTGGGAACGGGTGACGCGGAGGGATCTGTACGCCCCAAGCGCACTCTGAGGAAAAGGACTGTTCCAGTGTCAGAAGCTTCACAGCAGGACAGCACATCTGGGTCTTTAGCTGAAGCCCCCGTTAACAAGAAGAGGAAGCGAATTCGCAAAGCAGCCAGCGACCCAGAAGAAGGCGAAGCGTCCGATACTGCCACTGAAAGGCGCACCCGCAAGACCAAGGACGGGCGTAAATCTCGCGCCGCCTCTGTCGCGGTATTTGATCCAGATGCAGACCCTGGTGAAGACTTAGATCCCACGACGGTCACAATGGCAATGCTATGCGATGATACAGGTCAAGGTCGTGTCAGTAGCAAAGCCGCGCAGATCCTCAGCAATCACGCTGCGTGGAAGAAATCAAACAGGGAGCGAAGGGCTCGTATGAGGGCGACGATGGAGGCAAAGAAGTATGGGCGAAATGAAGACGATGCTGAGGATATTGCAGTGCCGAACGACGTCTCCAGTCAAGTAGCTGGACCGAGTTCTTCGAACGCGCAAAGCGGCTCCACTCCAGTACCTCCAGAGGTCGAGAGTCTGTCCGAAGCTGCCGTCGAGGGGTCTGCAAAGGACGGTTTTGACTACACTCAATCCATAGCGACAAGCCGCTTCAACGTACAGGTTCGAATTGGACCTAATGGAGAAACCATCGTCGACGAGGAGTCCCTGTTTGTTGATCGGGCCGAGGATCAGGACACCGACAACTATACCCACGTCGAGGAGTCGGACGCGACGAAATTTGTGAACTCCGCCACCTATGGCAAGAAGTTCAGGGGCTCGCGCTGGAGTGCAGAAGAAACCGAGCTATTCTTCGATGTACGTTGCCGTACAACCTTACATTCTATGTCAACTCAACTTATCTTTTTATCCCCTCCCAGGCACTTTCTCAGTTCGGGGAAAACTACGAATTGATCTCTTACGTGCTGCCGGGGCGTGATCGTAAGTCGTGTAAGAATAAGTTCAAGATTGAAGACAAAAAGAATCCGAGCAGAATCAATTATTGTTTAAACAACCGTATCCCTTACGGTAGCTATTTCTCATGTGCTGTCTCAACCAAATGCTGATCCACCTATAGATATTCAAACCCTTACCCGCATGACCGGGAAAGATTTTTCAGGTCCAACGCCCATTATCAGAGCGAAGACACCGCCGAATATGGCTCAACTGGATGCTTCAGCTGCTGCCGCTGGTCAGTCGCCTAGCATCGTGAGAAAGCAAAGCCAGACTCCTGGACTCGATGGCGACACAGACGGTGGTCAGTCAGAAGCAGAAGGAGCTGAAACCGCTGGGCAAAAAGGTCGACATACATCTCGCAAGGCGCACGCTCGGAGAAAGAAAGACGATGGGGTGGAAGTATTGGGCACCATCGATGATGGAGAATGGGAGTGAACGTGTACGATGAAGAACTCGATGGGGGATAGCCTTTGTCTGAACAACACGACATGGCGTCGTCAACATGTCTTGTTCTCTGCAAACATCTATAGCCTAACTGTGTAAGAATAATATGTTCCATTGCGATTATCAGGCGGGAAACATCAGCAAGCGCCGGAATAGCTCAGTTGGGAGAGCAATTGCAACAGACTGAAGGTACAGACTGGGACAAACGTCGATTCATAATTCTGGAGGTCGCGTGTTCAAATCACGCTTCTGGCAATTGATTCTGACATTCACAAAGCTGTCTTTTTTGCCCTGGGATAGGGATACTGGGTCCAAGCCTTAAACAGAACGACTATCTTTTGTGAAGGTCTGTGAAGGAGGCTGGGTCCAAGCGGTTTCTCAATGGGAGGGAGTGGTTCTCGCACGTGACTTGTCGTCGCGAGACTGTGACCTCGACGCGTCGTGACAATCGTACTTCTCTACTGCTTCACTTGTCTCTGTCCTTCCCATCCCCTTCTAGTTGAAACATCTTCAAAACACTACACCGGAATCGTATCCTATACCGTACCAAGTTTCTTCGATACCATCTCTTATTATGCCTCGTCGCGCTTCCTCCCAAAGCATGCCTCCTCCTTCTCGTGCCGGCAGCCCACCAGCCGATGAATCAGACGATGTGAGCAAAACCAACGTAATCTGAATGATTCCCTCTGAACATATTCTTCAGGTACCTTATTTTGACTCTGTAGACGAGCTTCAACAACATGTAAGTTTATTCTTTGCCGCATATATGCGCCTGCGCTGACGATTTTCGCCGCCGCGTCGTAGGGGATCAATGTCCAAGATATTCTCAAACTCAAGGTGAGCCTTCGTCATCCTATTCTATATGCCATCTTATGATCTTACAACTGTGTCAGGCTGCCGCCATCAACACTGTCTCCGGTGTCAACATGACAACTCGAAGGCATATGCTAAAGATCAAGGTCTGAATGCGCTTTCTCTACTTCCGCTGTCACGGACTCAGAGCTATGTAGGGAATGTCCGAGGCTAAGGTAGAGAAGATTAAAGTAAGTTTCTTCGATCCGATTCTTGTAGACGAGCTTTCTGAAGGAAGTATCTTATAGGAAGCGGCCCACAAAGTTCTGGTGAGCTCTAAGCCGTCTTTAACATTACGGTTACGTCTCAAAGTGGCATCCAGGGCTCCTCGTTTGCGACAGGACTGGAAATGCAAGATAAGCGCAAAAGGGTGCTCGCTATCAGTACCGGAAGCAAATTGGTGGATGCCATGCTTGGTGGTACGAGACGGCCGTTCTTCGTCCATGCTTCCTTCTCATCTCACCCTTTGGCATCCTAGGCGGAATTATGTCGCAGTCCATATCTGAAGGTTTGTCTTCTTATACCTTCGGGGTCTAGTCTTATACTTTGTCCAGTATACGGGGAGTACCGCACTGGGAAGACTCAACTTGCGCATACAATGAGTGTGATTACCCAGCTGCCTGCGGACCTTGGAGGTGCTTCTGGAAAGGTGACTGTATGCGCATTAATTCCGCGAGGGACGATAACTAACTGAGGTTATTAGGTTGCTTATATCGACACTGAAGGTGAACATCATAAGCGATGTCGAAAAGCCTTCTGACTGTTGGCCATTTTCAGGGACCTTCCGTCCTGACCGTATCAGGTCCATCGCCGAGCGCTTTGGAGTTAGTGCAGACATGGCCTTGGAAAACATTCTCTATGGTCACTTCCGTCTCTCCCGAGGTATATGCTGCGAGGACTTACCATCTCATGTTTAGCTCGGGCCTTCAATAGCGAACACCAGGTATACATCTCGCTATGAGTCATATGACTCTCCGATGACCTGCCCTCGTAGATGGAACTCATCAACGAGTGTTCGATGAGGTTTGCCGAGGACAAAGATTTTCGGCTTCTGGTACGCGCCTTTCAAATCAGAGTAGATCTACGCCATCTAATTTCTATCCTGCAGATTGTGGATAGCATCATGGCGCTCTTTCGCGTCGACTTCTCAGGACGTGGTGAGCTCAGTGAAAGACAGCAGAAGGTACATAAAAGTCAACACTTGCATAATGCCGATCTTCATACTTATGTCAAACTATAGCTCGCTCAGGTACGACACTTCTAGTCGACAACGCTGTAGTACTCAGTTACATCTTCGTGCCAATACCAGATGCTTTCCAAACTATCGAAGCTATCAGAAGAATACAACGTGCGTACTTCAGATATCGATCCGCAAACGCAACCTAACACCGTCTCTGTAGATCGCCATTCTACTGACGAATCAAGTGCAATGTGTGTTTTCACCCTGACTTCCTTGTTGTTACACCTGACAGACCTCCTGGCCTGTCAAGCTGACCCAGGAGCCACTATGACCTTTGTTGCCGGTGGCGCACTGAAGCCTATCGGTGGACACATCATATCGCATGCCTCAGCGACGCGGATGTTTCTTCGCAAAGGTACCATTATACTCATGCCATCGCTTTCCCTTCTCGAACGTTCTAAGAATATCTCCCCGAATCTCACCTCAAATTTCTTTGCACACAGGTCGAGCGGAGGAACGCGTGGCGAAACTCGTCGACAGTCCTGACAAGCCTGAATCTGAGGCATCCTACAAGCTCGATGAAGGTGGCTGGGCTGACGTTTGATTGGTATTCTTGACTTGTTTCGTCTGTTGGTCTGCCCCGTGCTGCTGCTATTCTTGTTCTGCCCTTGCTATTCTCGTCGCGCCTCTCTTCGCAACAGTCCTTCTCACTGTGACATTGCTCTTTCTGCCTGGTCTTGCTCTCGTGCTTGTGTCCCATTCCGGCCTACTGTAACAACTCGTATTGCTCGCGCCCCATGACATTGCTGTAATATACTAATACCATCCTGAACGTGCAACCTGACACTTTTGGCCACTGCATCTCACAATCAGTGGATATTGTCCATTCGTGACCATTGGCACCTGATCTTGCATCATGCGCGGAATCCCGATAGCCCCTTCTTGCCGCTCGCGTCATTTCCATCGATTCACCTACTTATAGAACGCAGGGTAACCATCAACACCTTCGTCACACACCACTCCCCGCAGCCATGGCAGAGCCCAAAGCGTTTCTCCTCGTTTTCTCGGAACCGGGACCAGATGTGTCCGAGTCCGAATTTCACGACTGGTACAACAACGAGCATGTTCCTCTCCGAGTGAACACTCCCGCATTCTCCTCGTGGGCCCGGTGGGAGCAGGTCGATGGCGCGAAGCCCACTTGGGCTGCAACCTACGATCTCGAATCCTACGAATCCACACAAGTGGCGCCGTACACCACTCTCGCCGAGACGAGAAGCGAGCGGGAGAAGAGCGTCATATCGAGGCTGCAGCTGCTCGATAGAAGGACCTTCGAGGTTCATAACATACAACCCNCNCCCATCTCCCCTGTATGACCCCAAGAAGACCCCGCCTTTCGTCGTTATCGTTTCGACCGAGGTCAAACCGGAGGGAGAAGAAGAGTTCAACAGGTGGTACGACGAGGAGCACGTACCTTTACTTGCAGCAATCCCCGGGTGGATCAGGTCGAGGAGGTTTGTGCTCAAAGATTCGGGGAATCTTGGAAAGGAGGAGCCCCAGAACGTGCCGAAATACCTGGCTGTTCACGAATGGAGTTCGCTCGATGGGCAGGGCGGAGAGAAATTCAAGGCCATCTACACACCATGGAGGACGAAAGTGGTGGAGTCGATAGCGACGAGCCAGGAGAGGAGGGTCTTTAAGCTGTATAAGAGTTGGGAGAGGGAGAATTGAGGTCAGAGCCCTGGTATAGTGAGGATTCCGTGCTGCTGTGAGTTTCAGATCCTGGGTTATCAAAGCGACTCAGTAGGCTGACCATGTCCCGCAGTCAATCTGAGCTCACAGGGATCCTACAGTGGAAGACTGCATTGGCTGTGAGTACTAGTGCGGATGGGATGGGGTACTTTAAATAAGTCGTACTGGTAGGATCTTTCAACGGACGATGTCTCCACATGGCTTCCTCTCGATAGCAGAGTTTGTGGCGGTTTATCGAGGTCAGTGCCTGTGTACATTATATGTAGATTATGCAAAGAGCGGTGTGATTGCAGACGTCCATGTGTAATAGAAGAGCGTGAGATAGCGCTTTGAGATACCACCGTCACGATCATCTTTCATTTGCTGCTACTCACATTGGACCTCGTTCGTCGGTCGTCTATTCTCCGAGCCCTGGCCAAGGATGATATAATCGCTTGGCGATGGTGCAGCCATTTGGAGTCTATAGCATAAAGCTTGCTCAAAGAACGTGCGTCCTCCATGTCTCCGAATGGCCATCGTGCCAGGTCCGGGTTTTGATGCACGTCAACGTGATCGCTGATGCTTCGCTGTTGAGACAGGTTCACCACGGACAACCATATGGCGGCCCCACGAGGGGTGCTCTCGTCAAAATAGATAAATGGAGTATAGGCGGCTCTGCAATTTTGGTCGACGACGAGCGTAACTTTCCAACAGCTAAAGCTCACCATGGCCCTCTGGTACCTCGCGGTTCTCGCTGCCTCGTCAGTCGCCAACGCGGGGCAATCTCTGCTTTCGGGCCTGCCGAACACTTTCCCCAATGTCACGGCATGCGTCAATGAGCCATTGGTGTTCTCTTGCGAGAATACTACGGCCATCCAGAACACCTGCTGCTCGCCCACTCCAGGCGGTCTCGTTCTCCAGACGCAGTTCTGGGACACCTACACCGGGCTGGAGAAGCACGGGCAGCTGTTGCCGAAGAACAGTTGGACTATCCACGGGCTCTGGCCGGATAATTGCGACGGGTGCGTGCAATGCCATGGTATCTTCTGCATGCCTTGAGCTGACGCATCTCTTCTGCAGTTCCTTCGAGCAGTACTGTGATCTTTCGAGGCAGTATGACCCCGTTCCCTCTCCTGCAGTCCTTCCGGACGGTACAAAGGTTCCAGCCTACCACGGACCCGGTGTGGACACCTTCATCGCAGAGTTTGGGCGCCTGGACCTCTTGGACTACAGTGAGTTTCAGTTTGAGGTTCGGGAAGACTCATCTCACGCATTTGCTAGTGAACAAGTACTGGATCAACCAGGGTGCACCTAATGCCGACTTCTGGGGGCACGAGGTAATGCGACTCCTCATCGTTCCTATTGGACGGAATCGCTCACAGCTCCTACAGTTTTCAAAGCATGCGACTTGCACGTCAACATTCGATGTGGCTTGTTACGGACCCGAATACAAAAAGCATCAAGACGTAGTGGATTTCGCCAATGCGGTCATCAGGGCATTCCACCTGTTCCCAACCTGGGATATGCTTGCAGCGTACGTAGATATTTTATTTCTCCGTCTGTTCTTAGAGCTCAAGAAACCTCGACTGTAGTTCTGGTATCAAGCCGTCAAACAAGACGACCTACAGTCTTAGTTCGCTCCAAAACGCACTGAAAGCGCAAACTGGTGCCATTCCCTACCTTGGCTGCGGAAACAACGGCACCGTCCTTCAAGAAGTCTGGTATTTCAACCACGTCTCCGGCACGGTGAGAAATGAGTCGTGCTTTTATTGTTAGCGACTGTTCTGACCAAGCGCGCGTAGGAGCAATTTGGTCGCTACAAGGCATTGGACTCCACCACGAACAGCACCTGTTCTCCCACGGCTGGCATCCACTATTACGAGCGCACGTCGACTTCTGAGCATGAAGTGCGGATTCTCCCATGAAGAGCATCCGCTTCATTGGTATCCTGTGTTAAATAACAGTTGCTCAGTTCCGCTATTGGTGTTTGTGGCCCCTGCTGTCCAACTTTGCTCTGCAACGACACACATGTTTCTAGACGTATATCACTGTAATGAAAATTTATCGAAGACCTTGTAAAGAATGCAGCATTTTGCGCGACTTCAGAGCGTCGACGTCGACGCGCCGCCGCGACGCGTGAAGGAGTGATAAACAAAGAACGAGCACGTGATCCCGTACGCGACGCGCGACGCGAGGCCGTTGACCGCTTCGGCTAAGCGAGCGCGAGTGGATCCCAAACTTGAACCACTCGCGTCTCCACCGGCGGCCACTGCGCCTACCTCTCGCCTCCCGCTCGCCTCCTCACCGCAAAGTGCCATCGTCATGGTCGTCAGATTAGATTTAGAGGCATCCACTTCAGATGCAGCCACCCGCCGTACACTTTCTAGCCTGTCCCTGGCGGTGGCGAAGAGCAAACGTGTCGTGGTGGTCACCGGGGCAGGTATATCGTGCTCCTGTGGTATTCCTGTAGGAACCTGCTTGTTTGAAAGTTTGGGCGTAGCTGAAAGGTATTCGTGTAGGATTTCCGTTCTTCGGACGGATTATATGCGCTAGTCAAGAAGCAATATCCTGACGTCGTCCTCAAGGGTCGCGACCTGTTCGACTCTGCCCTATTCCGCAATACAACATCCACATCTGTGTTCTACACGTTCATCTCGCAACTCAAACAGTCCATAGATGCTGCTTCTCCGTCTCCAACGCATCACTTCATCAAGACTCTAGATAGCAAGAAAAAATTGCTCCGGTCTTATACCCAGAACATCGATGGCCTGGACGAGCGGGCGGGACTGCTTGGAAGCTCCAGCCACGAAGCCAAGTCCACGGGAAAGGGCAAGGCCAAGATCAAGGTCAAGGAAGTGCGCAATGTGCAACTGCATGGTGACATTCATCGTGTACGGTGTACGTTCTGCTCGGTAGATCTCCCATGCACAGAAGAGCACTTGCGGCTGTTCGACCAGGGCATCGCCCCTGACTGCATCGAATGCGCCAGCCGTTGTAAGTAATTTGAATTTCTCTGTTGCATTCTCAGTCTCAGTGATGCTGTGGTGGTCGTATAGCTGAGGCTCGAGTCGCCCGCTCCGCGCGCGCGCTCAAAGTCGGAACCCTACGCCCAGCCATCGTGCTGTATGACGAGCCACATCCTCTAGGCGACGACATCGGCAGCATTCAGACAGCTGACGTATCTCGGAAACCCGACATGCTGATCATTATGGGGACGTCTTTGAAGGTCCACGGGCTCAAGAAACTGGTGAAGGACTTTGCACGAGCGGTCCACGCATCAGCGCCTGCCACCGGGCCTGCTTCGCCATCAAACGCGAAGAGCTGGGTCGGCAAAGTGATATTCGTCAACAAGACTGCGCCGGGGAGCGAGTGGAACGGCATCATCGACTACTTTGTCGAGGGCGAGACGGACGCTTGGGCGCACAAGGTCGTAGAGGACTGGAAGAAGATGCGGCCTGCGGACTGGGAGATTCAGCAGACCTTGGTAGCGACCGGGAAGGGCGACGGTGGCACTTTCAAGACTGTCAAAGAAGCTGCCACAGAGAAGGCCAAGAGTGAGTATATCATCATACTTCTCGTTACTGGCTACTTTCTGACACCCAGTTGTGTTCTTTGCAGCTGGTAAAAAGGAAAACGTGCCTCCAGTCGGCGACGTACCGGTTGCCAATGTCCCCTCGTCACCAAGCAAGAGGCGCAAGTCCATGTCACATTACTCGGACGTTGAATGTAGCCCGTCGAAGAAGCGCGACTCTTTGGATGCGTCCCGAGGGAAACTTGCTCACGAGGAGCGGGGGATGCTGTTTGGAGACACCACGAATAGCAAGGCGAAGGATTCGGATGTTGAGATAGAGGAAGTGCAGCTGACGCNGAAAAAGTCCAAGACCTTGCGGCGGGCACCAAGCAAATCGAAGCTGAAGGCAGAGGTCATCATGACTGCGAGGCCGAAGTCGAGGCAGAGCAAGCGCAAGCCAGTCCCAGTAGCCGAACCGGATATTTTCTCTTGAGGACTATCATTTCTACGTTGCATCATGAGTGGTACCGGACAGTGCTTGTCATATTATACCCTCGACCTTCTAAGGCCTTCTGGCAATATATTTGATACATAATCTAATTTTCTGGGGGTACGACAGAGGGGATCAGCAGCCATAAACATAAGTATGCGCAAGATAAGCATCCCGTCCAGCTTCGTTGCCCTGGTGCAAGGAAATGCACACGAAATAATACATACAAAAACAAGTGAACCCATGGACTGTGCAAAATGAGACTAATCGCTGATGAGTTCTGAGACACTCCAGTCCTCGAAACTACCATCTGGGAGGTAGCGTCGGATGATGAGGGGAATTTTGCGCTGCGAGAGCTCCTTGATCGCTATTTGAAGTGCATCTGTCTCTCCGTCTAGTGGTACCAGGATTGGTGCATTCATACTGTGAAGAGTTTGAATGTAGTCATTGAGCAGGGGTCCCGTTATGTGAAGAGTTAGTTGGACGGGGAAGTTGAATCCTCACCTGATCTGCAATGCCCTCGTTCCCAGTATCCGCGCACGCTCGTACTTGGTCAAATACGGCGTCGTGATCCTCACTTTGTTGGGCTGTCTTTCCCCTGTAAGACCTGCCGCTGCCCCGTTCGAACCGGAGGGTTCTGGCTGCACGGCGTCCCCATTCGCCATCTCCTGGTCATGATCTACGCCATTGAGACCGTCCACCCCATTTGCCTGCGCCTCGTGTTCAGCAGCCGCGCCCTCAGCGCCCTCAGCGCCCTCCTGGTTCTCTGCACCTAGCAAATCATAGTTCTCATCCTGGAGATACAACGTGTAAATATCTTCTCGTCAAAGCGAGACAGGAACGTACGAAAGCTTCTTCGTTGAATCCGGGGCCCTCATAGTCAAAATCGTCGCCTCCTCCTCCTCCATATCCATCATCCGACATTGCTGAGTGGTTTAAAGAGCGAAGAAAGTCTTTGACAAGACAAGACGGAAGAGCACAGCAGGATATGAACACAATGCGTTGGTGGTGAGGACTGTCAAGCAGCGGTGACGAACTGGGGGGCGCGGCGCGGGTAAAATTCTGGCACCGCCGCGCCATCGGCCTCCAAATTCCCTTTTTCACGCTTATTGCACTCAGGTCTGCTATGACTTTCCATGTCACTGCGGTCTCCGATTTGATTTGTCGTATTCTCATTCGATTCTCTGCGTTGACCCCATCGACGCACTCCCTGTTCAGCTGTCACTGCAAGTGCTTGGTCCTGGATGACGGTGAGCGATCTCAAACCATGTTAAGTTGTCTTGTTTCCCCCAGCTGTCGTGGTGCGGTGGAGACCGCGGAATCCGCAAGTGCATGCTGCCTGTTTGATCGGAAGGTAGATCGATGGCGCACAACCCCAGGATCTGTCCATGTTGCATTGAAGTGACAGTCGTCTTCCTCGCAGGAACTCGTTTGTAGATCCGGTGTTCATAACTGCCTACATCGGTTTCCATTGATATGCTGTTGCATGGGCTGGTTAGATACCGATATAGCTTCCATGGGCTCTGTTACTGATTCCCGTCAATGGTAAGAGCGATACACAGCGACCGGCGGGCGAAACCATTGTTTCCAAACACATGCACGTACCATGTGGAATGCCAAAAAGGGCAGGCGGGAGACCATGTTGGTGCGTGAATTTATCGGCGGCGGCGGCGGGGGAACATCGTGTTCAAGCTGTGGCCAAAACGGGATCTGCATGCAATTAACGTCCGCCCGTGACTTGAATATATCTCCCCGTCACTCATGAATATCCTCCTCCTCCCCGCCTTCGTCTCTTCCCCCATCGTCTCCCAGCTGTTATCCCCTCCCCATGCCTTTGAAAGTCTCCCCTGCTCCCCGCTCTTGGGGCACTCGTTTCGACTCTCTTACTCCTCCATCTCCTCCTCGTCCCTCAATCTTACACAAAATATCTACGGCTGTCAACGCCGGACCAGATCACTCGCTCGACACTCAGTCTACACCCAGTCCTATTCGTACCAAGGAGGGGAAAGATGCTCACGACACCAGCGTCTTCGTGGGCAGGTAAGTCACTCTCTATGTATGCGCTTCTATACCCATGTTCATCAACGACCGCAGCCTTCCCACACACGTTGATCATGGAGAGTTGAGCCGCTTGTTATCGGAGCATCTTTCTTCATATGCCCGAATCAAAGGTATCAAGATCATACGCGACAGCAAGGGAGGTATATGCGCTTTTGTTCAATGCGAGGTACGTGGAAAAAGCTTACGGCCATCAGCGTCCCCTCTCATACCGTTCAATAGAGCGCAGCTGCTGCTGCCAACATCATCCAAATGATGCGCCGTCAACCGGAACCATTCATGGGAAAATACTTGCGATACGAACAAGCTCGTGTCTTCAAATCACTGCTGATCTCGTATAGGTTGACTTCAGCTCAGTTTCCTGCATTATCTTTTGCTGATATTTCACAGGGTGCCCATGCAATCGGCTCCAGCGAACCGCTTGAACTGCTCGCAAAATTCCAGTAGCTTCAAAGAAAACGTCTTTGAACTCACGCCTGCCAGCGACATGAGACTGTTGCGACCCTACGGGTCCAAGTACGTCGCGAACTGGAGTATGTATATTGCAGTTCTACTGACTATATGCGTCGTAGATATGTTTCAATCCTCTATAATGCCGAGGCACACCAGTACGATCAGAGGATGAGTCTCCGTCATGGAGTGGATACTGCCGCATCCGATTTCAGCGCCAACGCTGCCCACGTCAGCACCTCGGCCGCAGAGGACATGTTACTTTCTCCTCTCTGCTATGACGCTGAGGTAAGATTATGTCTTAATTCTCCCTGATTTTAAGTAGATGTGAATTCTTCCATCGTTTCTTCAGACCATCTACAAGCTCGCATCATTTTTCGGGCGAGTCGAGTCTTGCCACTCGTTCCGTGGCAACGATAAAGGTGAGGATGATACCTTGGCATACATAATGCCTTGCTCTCTGATAACAGTGCCCACCCAGGAAACCAGTATTCATATCCTCCTCCTCATGATGCCCCGAGATCAACCAACATGGATTTGGGCTGTTGGGAAGTCAAATGGGAGCGCAGAGAGGACTGCTGTGCTGCCTTCACGGTCCGTAACAATATTTGCTTTTTTTGTTGCAACTTCCACTCAATCCTCTTACCCAGGCTCTCCGTACCGTCCCTCATCTGACTATTACGTGGGCGCATTCATTGGGCACGTCCCCGAGTCCTCACGGGCGGCCTAAGGCGTACTCCCTTAGCTCACTGCCTTCACGGGAGTTTCATTCATCGATCCCTCAAGTCACCGATGTGACCACTCCTTCGAAAGGCTTGCTTGCGGCATCACATATGCCGAGCCATCTGAGGACTGCGACCTATTCGACCATGTCTTCGGAAGCAGGTGCGAGTACGGCTGCTGGAACTGTCGGTTCCCCTGCGTCTTCCCGGCATTCCTCTTGCTCAGACGGTGTCAACCAAGACACGTCGCGACCGCCGGCCACCGTTGAATCAACGGGGGGAACTGAGGAAGGAGATTGGACTGTCGTTCAACCTCCCTTTCACAGCCTACCCGATCCAAACCTCAGGTCACCGACGTCACTCCTCGTTGCTTCACCAACGCAACTGTCGACGTCAATTTCTTCTGCCAAATGCCACGAAGGTAAAAGAGACGTGTTTATGGATGCCCTCGATCGACGCAACGAGACTAAGACTCAGTGGGGTGACTCGGAACTATCACCCTTATCACCCCTGAGCGCGCAGTCTGTCAGCAGCCCAACACGTTGGGGCGACACTGCGCCTTTCATCAATGCACTGACAAAAGTGGACATTTCACCGGAGCGCGCGAGTAAAGAGATCACCAGAAGGTAAGTTTGACGGTCGAATGTGTGCGGGTGAACTTAATATACTCATGGTTCCATAAGGTTCTCGTTTGCAGAGAACAGGACCACTTCGCCTCTTGGACTTGCTATATCCCCTGACGCTTATGAGGGCACGCCGGGTGACATCCACTGTAGCAAGACTATTCGCGAGACTACTCGGCCTGTGCCGCTTTCTAGGATGGATCCTGAGCCACAAAATGCCGAATCGCCATTGCCTCCGAGTCTGGGTTATCCCATAGTTTCTCCAGGAGAAGGGAGAGTGGGGAAGTTCGGAAATGCCTTCGGGAATAAGGACGGAGGAGGCCTGCGTCCCGTCACCATCTTCGCGGGAGGGTTGGAGATGTATGGTCCTAACGCATGGGACGAAGCCAAAGTCAAATCCGTGTTCGGAAAATATGGAACGATATTGGAGGTCACGGTGATCAAGCCAGGTATGCTGCTCGTCATTTATCGGTCGCATTATGTTGATTTATTCTTGCAGGACACAAGAAGTCCGCGTTTGCCTTCATCACTTATGAAGACTCGCCTTCTGCATCTAGGGCGATGGCTGAAGAGGTTTGCCAGTCTCATCTCTAAGTTTACTGTTGCTAAGCGTATCACAGCATAACAAGGTATACGACGGCCGTCAGATTCGTGTTCAACCTCATCGCGGTGTATGGGGCCTCGGTAGCCGAGGACGGCCTTTCCGTAACCCAGCACGGCGTGGTCTTGCCAGTAGTAGTGATTTGGGCTTCGCTTCCCTCCAGTCACCTTTTGGTTTCTCGTCTGCGGCTCCTGGCACAAGTGAATCTGATTCAAACCAGCATACCGGGCCAACGACCCCGACCCCGGAGCCGTCTCTATTGGCGAATACCATTTCCTCCCAGTCATCCTCCGTTCCTACACCAGCTCCGGCGTTCCCTCTGCCTCTATCTATGATGCCACCGCCTGGCACTGTTGCTTCGACGAACTATCCAGCTATCCCTCCGGCAGGCTATTACGCGGCGCCTTCACCCTGGTTCACCCCATACTCCTATGTTCCTTTCATGCCGCGTTATGCACCTGGTCATACGGTCCCTGTCATGCCTAGCTCATGTTCTACTGCCACTGTCAACGGGGACAACATCGTCTATCCGGTAAGTGGATGTGGCGTGTTTATGTTTACAGCGCACTAACCCATTTTTTAGCCTTTCACACCATACCCGGCCTACCCTGTGTATGGTCACGTCGAGCCGCCCGCCGAACCTTCGAGGCAGGTTCATACACCGTCGTCTGGCGGCCAACAGCAGCCGCCCTTGCTTCCCACAGGATTTTTGCAAGGCGAACAAGGTCTCGTCGCAATGTACCAGCCTGAGGCCCTGAACCAGTACATGACCAGTAACAATACTCAGATCCGGCAATTGCCAGGAGTTCCTGACTTACATCAAGAGGGTAGGCAGCGCAGCGCGTCTACGCCGACAGCCACCGCCTGGCCGTCGTATGGATACCCATCTTTCTATCCGGCCCCTCCTCCGGGATCGATGCCACCAACGCCAGCAAGGGCTCAAAGCTTTCCCCCGCCGGGCTATGCAGTGACGATGCATAATATGGGCTGGTACCCTCATCCGTCCATGAATCCCTCTCCTTCGGCAAGTCACCAGCAAATCACTCCGTCCGTCTCTCGCCCAACGGTTCATAACCCTACACCCATGAATGCGACGTCGCTCTCGGTCAGTGCTCTGTTCGGGACGGGGCCATGTTCGTACAATCTTCCACACGGAGAGGCCAACCTGTCCTTTAGGCGTCGCAATCGGAGATACAATACCCCTTCAGACTCCCCCCATAGGTATTCTGATGTTCGTGCTCAGCCAGGGTTTCGTGCTTCAGGCAACTATAACAGAACGTATACTCCCTCGGTCCAGCATCCGGGTCCTAGTGCGGCGGCGCCCATGAGCCGCATAGATGAAGCGCGTTCGCGGAATAACGCTGGTGAAGCAGGGGCGAGAGGTAGCGTCTCGTCGCCTGCTAAGTTCGAGGAGAGTGAAAACTGTTAAAAATGGTCTGTTTAAGTCCTCGACGGCTAGAGCAGTAAAATCCTCCCACCATGCCTTTACTTTCTCTGTGTCGGTGGTCATCATCACGTTCGTTCACCTCCGTGTTGATCATGGAACTTTACACATACGCTGGACGTTCATACACCTTTCGTACCGTGCATTCCCTTGTCGACATCCCTCGGGCTCCAGGGCTTACTTTCCTTATTATCCAAGCTAAATTCGTCCTTCGTCAATGTGCATGTATTCTGTTGAGATGTTTATAAGATAATAGCGCCAGTCCGCTATGGACTAGATAAATACGAGTCTGCTAGACGGTTTCAGTCTCGCATGCAGATAAATCCAGCTGTCTCAGCCAGCCCCCCAGCTCGGACCAGAATTCGATTTGGCACTGGGTCGCCCACCAGAAGGGCATTATAGAGACGTGATGTGATTTGTTCAGGGTCTTGACGTACCAGAGTCCTGGCTGGAGAGGTATGGGCATGTTGTAGATTTTATTAATTGGTGTTGGCGTTGGCTCCTTAGCATTATCCGTGGAGGGTGGTGGCGGTATATGGTGACAATTTGTTCGACTAGGTGAGTGTCCATCAGAATGCTGTGTGTATGATTTAGGATAGTTTCCGTACCTGCAATCTAGAGGGTGCCATTGCGAAAACAACGGGACAACGCCGTCATTGGCCCAGTATTCGTCTCCAAGTTCATAGTCGTTCATCGACGACGCAGATAGTGATTCGCTGTCAGATGTTCTATCATGCGCTTGACCAGGTTTAAATTTGAGAAACGAGGGGGAAGGCTGTAGGACGGAAAAGTCGAAGGACCCAACGGTGGAGGCGAACGCCTGCAGTGGTATTGATGAGAGGGGGGCTGATGATGGAACGTGGGTATTTCCAGACGGGCCGCTGCGCTCTGTCTGCATTCACGACACAGTCAGCATGAATGCGTTCGAGTCAGGATGTAAATGAAAGGCTTACCATGCATGCTACGTAACTTCTATAATACGTACGCTCGTTCGTTATGCCCTCTCCCCTCGCTTCTCGTTGGTCTGCTGCGTCGAACGTGACGTCGTACGGTGTCGCGTCTTTGCTCTCCGCCCACTCGCTCCTCCATAACTGTCTGAAGAACGTGGAGAAACTTGCCTCGCGGAAGGAGAGGTTGCGCGCGTCCGCGTGCAGGTCGAAGGATTTGGGTAATAATGGAGAAAGATAGCCCAGTACGTGCACGAACTTGGCAAGGGCGGATCCTACGGAGAGCGGGCGAACAGAAGGAGCTGCGTCTGTGCGCTCTCCGAGGGTGTAGACGAGCTGGCTGCCACGAAATGGGGCGCAAACTGACGCTACTTCGTTAGGTGTGTGGGTCTGCGAGGCGAGGCCTTCGTACCTGTGGTCACAGAAAGCATCATATCCGGGTGCTGTCCGCGTCCGAAGAAGCCCTCTTTCAGCATCCGCTGCAGCGCAACTATCGTCACCCCTCCCTGTGCCCTCAGCACTGTGAATTTGCCTTCCAAGAACAGCCATAGCAACCGTGGCTCACCATTGAATGTCCGAGGAAATGCAGCGGCTTCTCTGCTGACCATTCTGGGTAGAGCCCGCGGGCATGAAACCGGCCAAAGCGCGCATGGCCGTTCATAGACGCATGCTGCTCGCCGTAATCAACTGAGTGGACGCAAGATGAGCCCGTAGTTTGGAATTATATGGATAAGGCATTCGACGCACCTCTTCCGCCCATTATGGTGAAGTAGAGCTCACAAGCTCGATCATGCAGCGAGCTGACAGGCCCCACACTGTGATATGAAGCATCAATATGTTAAGGGAGAAGGCGCAAGGACTTGCCTGGACTCACTCTGCGAACATAACGCGTCTTTTTGTAGCGCTAGGCTTGTTTCCGTTTAAGTGCGCCTCGAAGCCACCCCATATTGCCTCGCCGAAACCGCCGAGGAAGCCCTCGACGATAATAAGAGGAACGGCATTAGGGTCTGTAGAGCGTCCAGCGGGGAGCTGGGGGCCAGGGTATACCATGGTCAGAGTTCTGTAGAGGATAGGTTGCAACGTTCCCACCAAGCACTTACATTTCAGGACTGGTGGTGGTGTTCGCTGTCTCGGATTTGATGAGGGTTGGTGAGCAAGGCGATGGGTGCTCAGACTGGGGCTTCGCGACGTCAGTGCGGGTTCAGATCGGTTTGACTCCGAGTCCCAATAAGGCATGTGTAGTAGTTCGCACTGGAAGCTGTTCAGTCTGGAGCTCGTCGCTCGAGCCTCTGAGACTACATATGTACTTAATTTCAATGTCACATACATCTAAAGGCATATACTATCTCCTACGTCGCGCGCATGACACGGGGGGAACGGACCCCATCAGTGGCAAATTGTCAAAGTGGCGCAACTGCCAATGAATAGGGAAGTAGCTGGAAGTGGTGCAAACATACAGTGGTATCAGGATTCTACAGCGAAGGAAAGCGGTGATGCGGGGAGGGATGAGGGGATGCGATGATAAAATGCGAGATAGGGTATCAGATGTCGACGTCCGAAAAATGTACCGAAAGCAGATGGAAGACGGATATGATGCAGGAAGGGATTAGTGAGGACAAATTTGTCTCATCACATGCAATGTAAGAGGAAGGGGGATATAGGCATAGAATGGTTAGTCTGTCAAAGCACAGGACCAGATTGATCAATATAGATGCGGATGGGGTAAGAGACACGAGCTCACAAAAGGTGACATGGAGGCGCGCCGCGTCATGAAGGCATAATAGGTCGTCGTCCGATCATAATGTCCAAACTACAATATACAGACGATTACGAATCGATAGGGTATCTTCCGGAAACTGGGAATACAAGGTACAGACTGTATACCATCAATCAGCCTCGGCACAACTATAAAATTCGAAATTACTTACGGAATCGTATATCAAGGTCTCCTCCCGTTGTACCAAGACAGGGCGACACTGCCGACACCGGCAATTTGCACCGTGGCATGGACGCGACACACCTACGACGAGGCACAAAGTTCAGTATGCATTACAGGTTCGGAAGTAAACGACCAGATACTTACAGTGTCGGCAACCTCAGATCGACGAAAGTCTACATGAAGATCCCCATTGGGCATTCGGGATATTTGATTGATCTCTCCAAAGGACTGCCATACGAGGTATGAGCAATTGCATCCTCGAGTAAGCTGTGCCAACATTCAACTCACCTCGCACCATTTCTTGATGCCTTCATAGCGCCTCTGATCATGCATGCCAATGCCACTAATCACGAGTTTCTTCTTCCGCTTGTCCCTCGAAGAAAGCACACTCGGAACATGGCGCAACGGGGGCATGTTGCTTCCATGAGGCTTCAGTGCAAACGGAATACGAATACTAGCAGGCTTCGACGAAACGAGCATCTCGGAGCCTGGGGGGTCATGCAAATGCGAGGCATCACTCGGCAAGGACCAGAGGGATGGTGAGCCGGCTTTGTGACGAGAGATGGGTGGCGTGCCCATGGAGCCCGCGGAGCCTTTCTGCGGAGTGGACAGGTCGGTCGACGTCCCAGTGGTGCCAGAGGAAAAGGTGCGCGAAGACGAGAAGCTCGGTCGAGGGGGTGGTGCCTCATCCGCAGACTCATCTGCTGGCGTCGACACGCGAGATGAGGCATTGAAAGCACCTAGGACACTGGGACGCTTGAACCTCCACGTGCCATATGACCGAGACGATCGTGGAGTTGAGGGTCCATCTGGTGCGGACGCCGGGATAGAGGCCATGGAGCCGATACTCGGGGAGTGTGCATGGGTGTTGCTGGTACTATGACGTTGAAATATAGGATGCCGAGGAGCGCTGGGGGAAGGGGGGTTATGAGAAGAAGCCGAAACTCGGCGGGACGGAGACAAGGTGAGGTGAAGATTCCGCAAAGACGCAGGAGCGTGGAACCGGCCGGAGGACGGGCGAGAGGAAGACGCATTCAATGCGGGGGAAGAGCGGCTGGACGAGGATGTGACCGGAGGAGACTGGACACGTGTTTGCCATAAGTATCGCCGCAAGCCGTGAGGAAAGGAAAGTCGTACCAAGAAAACGTTGTCATAGCTCTGCTTACCGGAAGGTGGCCCGTCCAGTTCATCCTCCTCGACCACCACGAAACTCTCCGTCGTGCGCGAATCATTAGACTGCTGGAACGTCGGAAGGCTCATACCAGGATATGCAAGGTAAGGATGGCACGTGGGGTTACGCGCAGAAGATTCATTGGGGGTGACCGGAGAACCGCATTCTGGTGAGCTGTCGCCATGCGACGATTGCTGGTCTGCAATCCATTGGTGCAAGCGACTTGTGCGACGCCGTATGGTCAGTTGAGGTAGAGCGCTGGATAACGCGTCGTCAGCTGGCGAAGACGCCCGCAGCGCGTTCCGGACAGTGGTGGAGGTGGTAGGGGATTCAAGGAAGCATTCTATGAGGTGAACGACGCGTCAATACAACGTCAGAACGGTTGGAGATACGATTGACCTTCACTAATAGTGGGCATAGATGACTTGATATTGTCTTGGACAGATACAGACGGCGGCGGGGCTTGGTTTGAACGTTCGTGAAAGGCGTCGTTGCTCATCGTGAGGTACCGTGAAAGATAATAAGGATACAGGTGGCCGGAGGTTAGATGGTCATGGCGGGCGGCGGCGAGAGGGTGGGGAAGGAGGAGGGAGACGGGAGAAGGAAACCGTGTTGAAAAAGGCTTATTCGGACAAGGCGCGGCAACGAGGCAAGCTAGTGGCAAGCTATCCTTTCAATCGCATCACCATATCTCGGATCACTCATCCCCATCCCGCCGTTATCCCCGCCTCGAGGCCCGCCACGTTCTGTCCCATGACCGCCTACGATCCTCTCCTTTCAAAGCGCGCACACACGCTTCCTGCATGCACCCTCCTCTATGTCCGCAGAGCCAACGTGGCGAAGCCAACGACCGCTCCGAATTATCCGAATTATGGTAAACGCGTTAGAGCATGCCCTGCCAATGAAACATGCTGGCAACATGCTCATGCTAATAATATATCCACATTTGCTTCGCTCTGCCATAATCGTCGACATCCCCACAGACGCCAGGCCAACGGTTGTCAGATGACGTTGAGCAAATTCACCAATGGGGCACATAAGCTCTCAAGTATGAATGGAACGCAACCACTGAAGACCAGAATGAGGATGATGTATTCCCCGGCGTCAAGGAAAGTCGCCGTACCGATAGGTCCTGAACGAAACAGCCGCAATAATTAGCATGTTTCTTTAGAAAGCTGCGAGACTGCCTTCGACACACCTGCAGGCAAGACTGGAGTAACATGGCACCGTCCAGGTACGCTTGCTACGGCTGCTGCGCCGAGCTTTCGACCAATGGGAGTGTACCCATGATAACATCCACGATGGGCTTCATCAGATCCGCGGACGATGTTCTTTGATAACGAGCCAGGAGTCGGAAGCTGCGTTCAGCGGATTCGTTAGGTTGTGCAGAGTTCTTTTCGTCTTTTCCTTCTGCTCCTTCCGCGGCATCCAGGAGTGTGACTAGTTCTGTGTCGACAGGTAGGCTTCCCAGAAATGGTACATTCTCCCGTCGCGCCATATCTTCTCCGCCACCGGTGGAAAACACATTGCTGATTTCTCCACAGCACGGACAGACGTATCCGCTCATGTTCTCGATGATGCCGAGTACAGGTAGAGAAACTGTGCGGGTGAAAGAAAGGCACTTCATGGCGTCCATGAGTGCGACGGCTTGTGGGGTTGTGACAATTACGGCAGAGAGTCTGTCATGAACTAGCGCCATGTGCTCCAGAAGCGAAAGATGTTCGTCAGAAGTACCTGACAGCTGCGGTATTAGCAATTGCGAAAGTCAATGGAATAGTACACTTACCTGGTGGTGTGTCAATTACGAGATAGTCCAGCTCCCCCCACCGAACATCGCTCAGGAACTGCCTGATCATCGCATTCTTCTTCGGCCCTCTCCACACCACGGAGTCGTCTTTCTTCTTCAGCAGAAACCCGACACTCATGCACGCCAGCCTAGCCTCTGCCCCATCCGCGTATACTGGTACCCACCCCTCGCTACTTTGGTGCACTCCATGACCGGCAAGGCCGAGCATGCGAGGTATGGATGGACCTGTGAGATCTACATCAAGAATACCGACCCGAGCGGTCGGGGAGGATGCGTGCAAAGACAGAGCAAGTTGCGCGGAAACGGAGGACTTCCCGACACCACCCTTGCCGGAGCAGACGATGATGACGTGTTTGATAAGTTTCAGACGTCTGGAGACGGGTGTTTCCTGGGAAGCCATGGTGTGTTGTGAGTAGTTAGCAGAAAGTCGAAGAGTCCCATCGTGAAGAACGCTCCGATGTCGATGACGAAGATCGTCGAGTCAGCGCGTAAGGAAAGCAGATTAGTCATCGACGGTTCCTAAACTTAGGCACGAGCCAAGATCGAATCAGGAAACAGCAGACCGAACTCCGATGACGAACCGACGTTCTAATGCGTAAATAATTGAATATAGAGTTACAGTGAGGTGCATCAAGTGAGCTATATTTTGAACAATTCTGGCTTCATGTTCTATCATGCGCAAGTCAGATGGGGATCAGACAGAAGTATCAATGACATACCATTTTGCATAGACGAGCCATCAACCCTGCCAGCTGTATCAAAGTACCAACTCCTTCGAGGATGCGCATATGCGTGAAGCCAATTTCCTGTTTTTGAGCCATGTCTAAGAGACGGGTTATGCTGTATGGGAAAGGGTTCTCACCTTGATATACTCAAGCTTTTGATACTCTGGCAACCTATGACGAATTGTAAGCATAGGTGTACAAGAGTGTCGTTCAACTTACTCGTCGAAGGTCTTCACAACTCGGAAGATAGTCACGATTATATCGACTGCGCTGTATCCTTGTCCCCATAATTCGTTCAATTTTTCCATGGCAAGATCTATGTCGCCTTTTGAACAGGCGCGGATGATCGTTTGAACAATGATAGGATGAGGTTGGTCGCAGACTTTGAACACGTTGTCTCCAGAAATGAATCCAAAGCCCGACCATGTTGACTGAAGGTTGTTAATTGCTTGCCGCATATCGCCCTCCGACGTGAAGATGAGCGCTGTCAGGCCATCATCATTATACTCGACCTGGGATAGATCAGCCCCTGGCTTAGCATGTGTTGAGAACGAACTGACCTTCTCCTGCTCGCAAATCTCCAGCAAGCGCTTCAGTATTTCAGCATCCCGAAGCTTACTGTATCGCAGAATAGCACATCGACTCTGAATCGGTTCAATAATCTTGTTTGCCATGTTGCACGCTAAGCAAAAGCGGGTCGTATTTGAGAATATCTCCATCGTTCGTCGCAGGGCTTGCTGCGCCCCAGCGGTCATACTGTTCCCAATGAGATGCGTAAGAACAGAGTGTCGAAAACCAGACGAACCTGTCTGCTTCATCCAGAATGACGATCTTGTGCCTCCCCGGTGGCAGTGTGACCTTCTTTTGCGCAAATGACTTGATCTTGTTTCGGACCACGTCAATTCCTCTGCGAGGTATCATGTGAGCATGCATTTCTGTGATGGATGGCAATGAATGCACCTTTCATCCGAAGCGTTCAATTCCAAAACACCTTCCTTGTACGCATCCCCCAGCAGCTGATGTGCTAAACAGTGGATACTTGTTGTTTTACCGATACCTGGCATGCCCTACGAGCGCCATATGAATGAGATGGTATATGCAGATGTTTGGGATCGTACAGAGATAATGAGATGAGGGACATTGCCATCCCGAGCAATGACTTTGAGGCGTTCGATCGTGTCAGAGTTGCCGACGACATCGTCCAAAACGTTCGGTCGGTACTTCTCCACCCTGCTCTCCGGATGAGTATATGGGCAGTATACAGTTCTCTGCGCTTACCAGGGAAGCTCGTAGGGAAGCTCTGTCTCGTTCGCGGGCTCCTTGCCTTTAGTTGAGGTCATGATTGAAGGACGCGTCCTGTGACAAGATGTGACAGGACGCGTTTTGTGTTTGCCAGCCTTTCGGGACCTTCGACTCCCATGCCCCTCCGACTCTCTTCTCCACATTTTCTACGCGGTCGGCGACTCGTCGCTCGCCCCAGCGGTGCGTACACCCACTGTGACATTGCCTTCATACTGATTTTTGAGGGAAAAGGCCCTGTCCTTAGGTCGCTTAGCACAAGACCTCCGCCGAAGCCTCACACATCCTTCCGCCTGCCCAAGCCTCGGCTAGACTTCCGCGGCATTGTTGACAACCTTGTATACAAGTCCCACAATGCGTTCAATCGCAGGGCAAACTTGCCACTGGGCGTATTCCAAGCTATCGAACGCCTCTATGCGCAACGCAAGGCCTTGGAGGTCAAGCTTAATGCTCAGAAGCATAGACGGAATCAAGTGGGCGATGACATCCGCAAGAGTAAATGCGAGCAACAGAAGGCACTCATCGAGGAAGCGAAGTCGCTGAAGGAGGAGGTATATAATTTGGAGACCGAGCTGGAGGAAGTCGACGAAGAGCTCCAACGATTCGCATTGGCAGTCCCGAACGATACACATCCATCTTCTCCTATTGGTGCAGAAGACCAGGCAGTCACACTATCTACACACGGACCTAGGCCTCTTCCCCCGTCTCCTCTCCGAGACCACGTACACATCTCGCGGGACCTCAATCTCCTAGACTTGGAAGCGGGAGCAAATGTCACCGGATCCTCTTGGTACTACCTTCTCAACGAGGCCGCACTTCTCGAGACTGCTCTCGTCAATTACGCAATATCGACGGCTATAGCAAACGGTTTCACGCCCGTAACCACTCCCGACGTAGTGCGGTCAGATATTGCTCAGAGATGTGGATTCCAGCCGCGCGACCAGGCTGCGGTCTCGCAGATGTATCACATCGCGGAGTCCCGTCCGGAGCTCGTGCTTGCAGGCACAGCGGAGATCCCACTTGCAGGCATGTTCGCGTACAAGACCTTCGCCGAAAAGGAACTCCCTCGAAAGCTTGTCGGGGTGGGCCACGCATTCCGTGCAGAAGCCGGCGCGCGGGGTGCCGATACTCGTGGGTTGTACAGAGTTCACCAGTTCACCAAAGTGGAACTATTTGCTGTCTGCGAAGAACACCAAAGCGAGGCATTGATGGAGGAGGTGAAGCAGCTGCAGATCAAGATCTTCGAGGGACTCGGATTCCCCTTCCGGTACCGTGCCCATCTTTCACTTCTTATTCTGTTCTTTAACGTCTCTGTTTAGTGTTCTTGACATGCCGACAGAAGAATTGGGCGCTAGCGCATATCGCAAATACGATGTCGAAGCCTGGATGCCAGGTCGTGGCAACTGGGGGGAAATCTCCTCCACATCCAACTGCACCGACTATCAAGCTCGCCGACTCCACATTCTCTATCGACGATGGCCACCAACTGAGTCGGACTCACCAGCATCGACCGCGCGTTCACCTCTTCCCTTTGCCCATACACTAAATGGAACTGCCGCCGCTATCCCAAGGTTAATTGTTGCTCTCCTGGAAAACGGTGCGCGGTTCAACGACGCGGACGAAGTTGTGGGTTTGGATTTGCCCGTTGCTCTCAAGCCTTTCTGGCTCGGCAGTCCCCAAGGCATCGTGCGTTGGGTATAGTTGAAGGCGACCGAATCCACGTCCATGAGTATGAGGCTTTTGCTTTTCTCTCGCCAACACGGCCTCCTAGAGGACTTCACGACATGCAACCATTGTCTTACGCATGGAGTGTTGCTCTATTATTCACACACCCCTCTTAACAATACATTATCACCATTCCGCGACACCTCAGCTGCTATGGGGTACAATTTCCGGAAAGCCTACGAGCTAAAGGTATCTTCCATCCTGTAGCCATCAAGGCATGCCTGTAACATACAATTAGTACACCATCTCGCAAACTCCATCCAAGGAATATCTGGGTACAGCAACCAACGACACTCGTACAGATAAGATAACCACACGCTCCGTATACCCACGCAACATACATAATTCACGGCTTCTGGCGTTCATTAGTATCGAGATAGATCCATCTCCACGATAAATTTCCTCTGTGGTATCTAATCCATGAACGGGTCTGCGAATGGGTCCTCCTCCTCGTGACTTGGGCGGGTCTTGCTGGAGGCAGGAGGCTCGTCGTCGGAACTGTACTGGTAGTGGTGAGTACCTGACGATGGCCCGGCACGGGCGTGCATCGCCTCGTCCGAGGATTCGTAGTCGCTGAAGTCGGACAATGAACCTCGTCGGTAGACCTCGTCGTCGTCTGAGCCGTAAACGGTGGGGCGGATGGGAGGTGGGAGTTTGCTGCGGGTAACAACACGTCAACAAAGAGGTCAGATGTCCAATGATTGGGAAACAGACCCTTGCTCATTCCCGAGAGTTCCGAAGCTAAGATCGTGCAAATCGGGATGAAGGCCTGCCGAATGGGGAGGCTCGTCCGCGTCATGGGCGCGATCCTTCTCCCGATGTCTGACAGCTCTCTGTACCGCTGCTCTCTGCTTCTCGTGTAGTTTGGAGAGTTCTGAGTCGCCAATGTGAGTCCCGGCAAGATCTTTCTGCACTTGTTCTACATCTTGCTCGGTGATGTCAGGTTTCGACAACTAGATCAAACTTCAGCTGGTGTTATCCGCATCACGATCAACGTACTCACCTTATCATAAGTGTCCAGGGCACTAATGATTCGTTCATTTGTGTCAATAAGTGTACCGATGAACTCTTCGTCTTCCACCAGCTGAGAATACGATTAGTCTCCATCGCACATGCAATTTTTTGACATACTTGGATATAGCGAACAACNAGCTTTCGAGATTGTTTTGCCTTGGTGAGGCATTCTTGCACCCGTTCATTTGTTTGCAAGGAGTCATGCTCAGTGTTAACGAGCTGGTGGGGTTGAGTATAGTGTCATTGCTCTCCATTGACGAAAGCGACGTACCGTAATGGCATTGATAAGATTGTTGGCAGCGGACGAGGCGTTGGCAATGGAGTTCATTACTTTGGGTTTCTCCTAAAGGACAGTCAGGATGGGAAATCCAACAGAGGGATGTAGACAAAACGTACCTCTTCAAAGTTGAACGGCTTGCGCCTGATGGTGTCCTTCGCGGGCCTCTTCTTTGCCTCAGCCGCCTTCTTCAAGCGTTCTCGCTCGCGCTCCTTCTCCGCCTCCTTCTCCAGCTTCGCCTTCCTCTTGGCCTCTTCCCTCACATTCTTCTCTTCCTGCCGACGCTTTTCTTGCTCTCTCTCCCGCTCCCGCTCATGGTCGGCATGCTCACGGGATTCTTGCTTCGCCCCGTGGCATTGCCGGTACAATCCTGCGACGGTGGCCATACTGCGGTCGTCCTTGAATTGCCGTTGCCAGGAGGCAAGGACGCCGATAAGCTTCCTCTTCACCTTCGGATCTGTGAGCGGGTCTGAAGCCAGGTGCCGAATAGCATCGGTGAGTTGACCGTCCGCAAATGTTGCTACACACTTCAAGATAAGTACATGTGAATGATTCGGAAGAACGAGTTACGCACTCTGGAATTTGTGGCCACTGTTCTCAACGAGTGCATTGAGAATCTATCCGATCACGTCAAGTGGACGCTACACGCGACCTGAGATGGACTGACCACGAGTGCACGGTATTGCTGATGGGCATTCCCATGCTTGAGCTTCTTACGAAGAGCTCTGGATGCTTCAGCTGGACTAAGAGATGGGTGTTAGGGGGCGACGGTGATAGAGAGGTACATGCGCTGACCCCGCAGCTTGAAGGTTAATGGAATCGATTAGTTCGGGTATACTGCGTGGCGGAGGGTCGGAGTTAGCATGGTAAGATGCGAAATTTTGTTGACAACACACACCCGTCATAGACTTCGTTTTCATAGTTAGATGAGGTCAGGATATCTACCCATTCGGTAATCGACGACTGCGGGACGCTGTAAGGAAAAGACAAGGGTGTAGCAAAAAAAGACGCTCACACGAGGTTTCTCGCGGGTCAAGGCAGCAGCGGCAGATTTTGCGAGACTGATGGCGGCCATGGGGTGTGGCCCGAGTGGTGTACAGAAAGGAGGACTTGGCTGGAGAGGGCGCTCGGGTGGAGAACACCTCGGATCGCCGCATCTAGCCGACCGCCTTTTTGACGTCACTTCTTATCTTAGATGCCACTAATTGCCGGTAAATTAAAATCAATTCGCGCTTAGCGCTTCCGCTCTGCCCGCCACTTATACACCCGAGGTTTGTACGCCTTCTCGTCCACAGGCTGCGGCTTCGACGCTCTCCTTCCTCGTCGACCACCGAACGAATCATCCTCATCTTCGTCGTCGCTATCCTTCCCACCTATTCTCTCCACGCCCTGCAGCTTTGTCGATGCTCCTTTACCCATTAGCAACTTTTGCATCTCCATCTCGCGTTCCGCATATCTGAGCATTTTGTCGCGGTGCAAACGAGCAGATAATTCTTTTAACAATCTGCTTCGGTTCATCTGCTGACTCTGTAAGCGACCACTCGATTCCCATCTTCAATAGCAATCGTACCGTCGATAGTTCTCTCCGTTCTTCGGCAACCAAGAGATCCTCCGTAGAAGCTTCGTCTTCGTCGCGCGACGTAGACGTAGACTTCCGCTTCTTCAAATTTGGATGCTCGTCCGCACTCTTCCAACCCAAGTCGACAGACGTGTCCTCCACGACCATTGCATCGTCGTCTGTTTTTGTTTTTGTCCTCCTCGAGGCGGCAAGTTGAAGAGCTGGGTGAGGTTCTGTGAGTCTACAGATATCACACATATGAAGAGAAGAATATACCCTCTGTGTCATTCTCAGCAAACACAATATGCTTCGGGTTACGCTTCCGTCGCTTGTCAGACGGCTTTACTGTAATACCAGCCTCCTGCAAGATCTCCAGGTCGTCTTCGTCAAGAGCATCCTCCTCGTCTTCCTCGTCAACGGCCACCGAACCAGGCCTGAGAAGGTCAGCCATAGCACTCAGCTGCTCCTTTATCTTCTCTATTTTCTGCTCGAAACAATACTTAGCGTACCACTTCGCGAGTGAGAAACTGAGACGCACCTTTAAGCCAGCGGTCCTCATCGTCCGTATATAATTCTCATCCTGACTCTTCAGCACCTTCACCATATCCAATGGTAGAGCACTATTCCCTCTGTCTTTGACATGCACCCCTTTCTAATGACACGCTCAGTCACACCGAAAATGCTGTAAGGAGCGCACGAACTACGCACCTGCGTCTTCTGGTTGTTCATACCGAAGTAGAACTCATCTTTGTTCCTATCCGCCGCCTTCTGGCGCAGGCGCGTAATCCTGTCCTGCTTCGAGTGGTAGTCCCGCGCACGGAGCACATAGTCCTTGTGCTTCTCAAGGATGCCCAAGCGCGAGCGATGTGCGAGCTGCGAGCGCTCCTTGTGGTTCCGGCGGTGCAGCGAGTTGCGGAGGGACGACATTTTGCTAGCAGAGAAGTCTACAATGTCAGCTAGGGAAAGATGCGTATTTCTGAGCGTACGCACTTGGTGCACCGTGAGCGGGTGAAGCAAAGCTGATGAACCAGTTGCGGTCGGGCAGCGGAAGAATTGAAGACTTTCTGATTTATTTTCGATTTCCTTATTCAGCCAAAATGATATTTATCTGGACACGAAGACAGTAAACTAATTCGGACAATCTATGTATAGTTCGTTCCTATGCTATCTGACCCAAACTCTACAAGACATTCCAATGCGGGATTAAAAGGGGGAAAATGAAGTAACACTAAAAAGGAACTCGCGGAGACCGGCGGGTCTTTTCGAAGGAAACATATGCCTAACCGAATATGATGAGAAAATAGATACATTACACCTGCCCACACTCAATCCTCCTCCTCTTCCTCGCCAGATTCACTCCCGCTATGCATACGTTGATCGTGAGAGGAGGGAGGGCCAGGCTGTGAATGTTCCTGCCCCGGGAGCGGGTGGCCCATCATCGGTATCTGCGCCGGCTGCAACGGGCTCTCGAAGTACATCCGCATGAGTACGCTTTCGAGTGCAGCGACGCTGGGAGGCGGGTACTCGAAATGGCGCGCGTTGTTGCGTACATTCTGGAATAGAACATCCATGCGGTCCCACCTCTCGCGTTCCATACGTTCGCGGTCAGAGGGCATGCCGGTTGTTGGCACTGGAGGTGCGGACGGCGGTGGAATTGTGCCGAATGTGGGCGGAGCCATCGACATAGAGGGGAAATGCGGGTAAGGAGATCCACCAAACGCTGCCGGGTGTTCTGGCGGATGCGCACGCATAGGAGGTTGTTGAGTGCCTCCTGGCGGCATGGAACCAGACGGACTCCCAGACATGGTCGGAAGGGCCGAAGTTGATGCAACAGGCTGAGAATGCACCGAACCATCTACAGAATGGCTCTCGTGCGGCCTTCCCGCCTGAGCACGACGACCACGCCTGGTGAAGGGCAAGTTTGCAGGTCCTATTTCATGCGAGTGCTGCGAGACATCTGCATGCCTGGTGAGCACGCGGAGCGGCGTGAATGTCAATATGACTTACAGCAAACACGGACTTCCTCCTTCTCAAAATATGTTTTATAGCTGATTGCAGCTGGGCATCCTTTGCCTTCCAGCTGTCTGAAGTGTCAAAAGCGAGTTAAACCCTAGACGTGATGTATGCCACGCACCTTCCGACTGGGTACCTTCCTCACTCTGTCCGGGAACTTCTTCACGTACTTCTTCCTCCCGCTGCGCGAATGGCGGGCGCATACGAGTTTGACGTGTTCCTTGAACCGCGGGGGGACGGCCTTGGAGCCGTGCGTGTCGCCCTTGACAAACTCGACGACTTTGTCCTCCTCCTCTTTCTCCCTCCAGGCCTCAAACGCGGCCATGCTCTCAAAGACTAGCGTATAGCCGTCGTCCATATCGCCAGAGCCATAGGGGCCTCGTCCGGCGGCTCGGGCGGGTGGGCCATCGAGATGAATCTGGAAATGGGTGTCGGAGACGGTCGGGGGCACAGAAAGCGGGGCGGGGGCCGCGACGACAGGAGGTGGGTACGGGTGCTGGGCGAAATCCGTAGGCGGGGGTGGCTGGGGAAGAGGCACCCCGTCCAGCCGGAAATTTTGGAAGCTCATTTGTTCTTGCTGCAAATCTGGTCTTTTCTGGTCCCCGAAGTTGGAATTCCGTCCGCAAGTTGCTCCAGAAACTGAGAAACCATAGCGTTGCACGCGTAACCCTCACGTGTCCGCTTTTCTCACGCAATCGGGGTAGTCAGTCCAATGTGTCCTTCAAAAGTACAATGCAGGGGTAATTAAGAGTCCGAGCTCGACTAAATGCAGCGTAGATGATGGTCAAATGAGAAGGTATATGGCTAAAAGGTCCGCGTCCCTCAAAGAAGGCTCATAGCCCCAACTATGATCCCAGCTGAAACTGGCAGCATCGCTCCGAGACGGCCATTCAGGGAGACCGCGGAACTGGAACCATTACCACTCGATGGCGACGATGACGATGAACCCGAGCTTGTCAAAGGCTTCGCGATCGGGGTTGTCGGACTGTAGGTAACACCATTGGCAGTCGCAGCAACTTGGAAGACAGATCCGCCGCCAAATTCGTAGAACTGTGAAAAGATTTAGGCCCATCCGTCAGGCAACATTCTTAGCACGTACATCAACAAGCATGAAGTTGGGGTTTCGGCCGTTCGCTGCCACACAGGTTTGCACCTGTTGACCGAGCGAACCGGTGCCGCTCACACCATTGGTCACATTCGCCGCGTTCTTGTTCGGGGTAGGCTGTCCAAAGGTAATCGAGTCCAGGAAGTGGTTGATGAGGTACATCTCCGTGGAGGTGTCCCCTTTCGTGCGATTGACGTTACAATCAAATGTGGTGTCTGTGACATCGAAAGCAGTCTCCCAGACATTTGTGAATTCTGTCGCAGAGTCAGACGACAAAAGCGATGAAGTGTGCCAAGAGCCAAGACGAACCATCAATGAGATAGGGAATTGAGGTGAAGTCCGCGCCGTTGTCCAAGAAGGTAACGAGGCGCTTTCCAGAGTCAATCATGCTGCCAAGAGTGGGCCATTGGCTTGCAGGGACGACCGCAGCTGTCGGTGCGTAAGACAGCGTGTCCACGCCGGCGGCTTTGAATACAGTGTCGTAATCGGTCGGCTTAAACCCATCCGAGTTTACGATGAGCAGTGTGACAACTATAGACACAGGCTTAGCAAGAAGTGATGACAATAATTTTAGAACGCACCATCATTGGAGTTGGCGTCCATCCACGATTTCACTGGGCCGTGTGAGCATGCGCAAAAACATGCGAAGGAGGGACTCACCTGTTCCGAGATAGTCTTGCAAGGACCCTCCGTTAAACAGAGCCTTCAAGCATGTCAATAATCGGAAGGGCAGTCACGAACCATACATACACAGCTGGTGTGGCACAATTGAATAGCGCCATTCAAGTTATGGGCCTGCATCTGCAGCATCCGGATTCCATCGTTAAGCTGCTGCGTGACTGCGACACCATTCTCAGCGGAAGAAGGGAAAATGAGGCTCGACACTCACTGTTGTAGTCTTGGTTGGTGGCCACTGCGATGTGTCTAAATTAGCCAAGAACATTGACAAGGCGTGCAGGACTGTAGCTCACGGTTGTTGACACCGACAGCGTAGGAATCATGAGCACCAACGTAAGTGACGTTCCCGTAGCTCTTGTCACAGAACTGGCAGTAGTGTGCTAGGTTAAGGAGTAAGCTCGACCCAGAGAAGTATAGACTGCACCTCTGGGTGGCCGTTGCATGTGCTCGCGCGGCGATTGAGGAAAGCAGCCTCTGCACCTGGCATGAGAAGGGAAAGCGCGACCGGCGCAAGGAGAGATAGTGAGGGAAGCATGACGATAGCTGAGAGAAACGAGGCAGTAGAGAGCGACTGGGAGAGCGGGGGGATAGAGGGATGGGCGGCTGAGACAAGCTCTGGGCCGAATTGACTGCGCGCCGCTACGCGCCTTTCTTTGGCGCGTGTCGCTTGGCAATTTCCGGTTCCGCGCGACTGGTCACTGAGACCATTCACCCTCATATGTCCATGTTATTCGGAAAACCCGGTCTAAAGAACCATTCCGTGTGGCCTGCGCCCTCGTGAGCCTACCCAAAAGGCTCATACTATCCCAAACAGCTCAGGCTGCAAGTCACGTTGAGATCAGGCTACGAGCGGTCTTCCGGAGGGCGGTTTGCACATGTTGGAGTCGCTTGTTCGCTGTCTTAACGTGCATCAACAACTCAGGGTTGTTCCTCAAGGCCTGTTCCCTCCCCCACAGAGCACGCAATGGCAGCTAAAGTCGTTCTTGTCACGGGTTGCTCCGCTGGCGGTATAGGCTTCTCCTTGTATGTGCTTATCCCCATCTACCGTTGACACTGAACTGAATTGTTAATCGCAGATGCGAAGAATTTGCAGCTCGGGGATGCATCGTCTATGCAACTGCACGCAATACCGATAAGATGAAAGGCTTCACCAAGCCCAACATACACCCTCTATCCATGGACGTAAACAGCGATGGAGATGTGCGCAGGGTGGTCGATACGATCATTACCGAGCAGGGGAAGATCGATATCGTGGTCAATAATGCAGGAATCGCGTGCCATGGTCAGTGCGCGCAATTACTCCTGGGGACAGAAATATTGATTGAACTTGTATCATAGGACCTACACTCGAGATATCATTGGAGGATGTCAGGGAGGCGTTCGAGACCAATGTGTTCGCTATTTTGCGCACCTGCAAGACTGTCTTCCCCCACATGGCTGCCCGCAAACAAGGAAAGTTCATCAACATCGGCTCCATAGTCGGAAACATGTCAGTCACACCAGCTCTCTTCTTTCCGAGACGCGCCTCTTATTGTATCTAGCCCGACGCCGTGGGCTGGGATCTACGGGTCAACCAAAGCGGCTGTTTCTTTCATAACTCAAACTTTGCAAATGGAATGCCGTCCGTTCAACATCGACGTGATGCTGGTTGCATCCGGAGGTGTGAAGTCGAACATCGCCTCGAACTATATGACGAAGTTTGAGCTGCGGCCTGACTCGTTATACAAGCCATACCTGAACAACATTTTGGGTCGCATTACGTCCAGCCAGGCTGCAGGAACCATGTCTACCGACGTATTTGCTCGGGGAGTCGTCGATGCGGCGCTTGCACGGAAGCCACGCTTCTACTTGACTCTGGGAGCAGGTTCCTGGATGTTCAAATTTTTCGAATGGCTTCCTAGACTCTTCGTGTTGAACATCTTGTGGAGGCATCTCAGCGCCGGCGTTAAGTTGAACACATAGTATGTTAGCCTCAAAACTCCAAAAACGGCTGCTGACCGCATTTTTACAGGATAAGTCAGAATAGAGAAGAGATTGTCTTCTCCGGAGATGGAGCACACGTATATGCCTCTTCTAGCGATTGCTTGTTTCCTGTACGCTTATGACTTTGCGCTGGTCCTATTCGAATGAAAAGCCTGAGCGTTTGGTTGTACTAGCAAAGAGAATGGGGATCACTCTGGCAATCTGTCAGAGGGCAAGCAACTTAAGAAGAATATAAGTGCTTATTGCTGACAAATAAAAGTAGCTTAGATGGTCCAGCTTTGTCAATGCTCCTTATTCCAACCACCTCGTTGCACCTGCTTCACTATGTCTCGCTATCCGGAGTACCTATCTCCCAACATCACCCCTACAAAGCAGAGCAAATCTCAGAAATCGCGAGCTCGCCGAGAGCCGTCTGGCGTATTCTCGCTCTTTCAGGCTCCACAGGTCCAACAATTCAAAGAGGCGTTCTCATTAATAGACCAAGATCACGATGGGGTCGTGAGCGAACAGGATTTGAAGGAGATCTTCGGGAGCCTCGGTATTATCCTTCACAATTGAATATTGCGCGTCATTTACGCGTATTCTAGGCATCACACCAACGAAACGCATGCTGGATGAACTGCTTACCGCGCGTCCCGGCGGTCACGACAGGATGGGCTCCGCGTCATCTGCCGATGATTCGTCGGACAGAGGCATCAACTTCGCCATGTTCCTCACCATGATGAGCGAACACCTATTCGAGTTCGACACTGAGGCGGAGCTCGTGGAGGCATTTGCGTGCTTCGACGAAGGTGACACAGGCACGGTGAAAGGGGACGAGATCAGGAAGTGGTTGAGTGAGACGGGCGATAGGATGGATCAAGCTGAGGTACGTATGGTTCCTTTGGTCGGCCTGCTGCTGAACTCATGTCGTCACATCGCGCAGATTGACCGCTTTCTGAAGGGCTCATTCTCGGACCACCACGGCAACTTTAAATACAAGGAATGGGTAAAGGTTCTTCGGGTCAACGAAGACGGCGACTCTGAAGTGCAAGCTTGAGTGCAATCATACGATATCTATCCATGTTTACGACCCTCACAACACATGCTATACCCCACGACGATTAAGAGGCACGTCTATCGACTGGTATCCTGCGTGAACGACGGCCTAACTTTCTCCCACTAACTTCTCCCACAGAATTCGTAGTGTATATGTACGAATAACTGGACATTATAACCCTATAACTACAATGATGGTACAGGTACAAGAATATTGTTTGATGTGCATTTTCAAATCCAACGTCCTTCGAGTGGCTCAGCTGGGAACTTTTCGCGATCGGTGGCGAGCTCCCTGAACACTTCATTTATCGTCTCTTTACCTTCCTCCTTCTCAGCATCATGTAGGGCTAGAATGCGTTAGGAAGTGTTCAACGTCATGAAACGAAGGTGTGTGGCTTACCATGTCCTCTGCCTTCCCCGAGACTGGTTTCCAGGCCCTCGTCGCCCATTCGGGACGCTATCAGCAACAGCTCTGTGCCTTCGTAATCCAGAAGCTCAGGCCTCTCGACGCTGGCAAACCGAAGACCATAGCTTTCACGTCCTTTCTGTCCACCTTTTCCGAAGATGTCTTTCATGACCCAGTCGGGATATTTGGCACGCCTGTCTTCGGGCAGGCCACGCTGACCTCCGCTTGGAGGTCCCAGCGGATTCTTGACCTGCAACACGAATGACGATGCACTATGAATACCGAGGGCCTCCTGGACTTCTCCCATGTCGGACGGGTGCGAGAGATGATACCCAAAGTGAGTTTCGCGACCAGATGGTACCCGTGGGTCGTTATTGACAATCGCGTATGCGCCCCGCCCGGCAAGTCGAGCTGGTGCTTCATGGCGCTCTCCTGATGCAATGTCAGTGGCGAGCCAGAAACAGGGATTTACCAGGCATACCTCTGGTCTTCGTCTCATACGACTTTTCCTCTAGCCCTTTTTCGACCGACTCTAGATCGTCTCCGACTGCTGCTATATCAGCCCAAAAGACGCGGCCTCTGCGTCCCCCGCTCGCCTCTGGATCAGGCAGGTGCTTTTTCCCAATGATAATTAGGCGGTAATGCTTCTTAGGGGTGTCGCGAGTTTCCTTCGCAGGAACAGCATCTGCACCCTCATTCAGCAGCGTCATTTCTTGGTCGCCCTCCTCATCCTGATCCTTGGACGGAGTATATTCGGCGGCGCTGAACTCAGGGGGTCGGGGAATAAGCAGCATGTAAAAGCGCTGGACGTCGTCAATGGAACTTGCTTCTTCTCGCTCCACCTTCGGACGATAGAAGAAGTAGATATGCCCTCGTTCAATAGTCCCTATTCCAGACATGAGCGCGGGCAACCGGCACGTCGATGTAGAGCTAACTTACCAGTCATCCGGGTGTGGTCCTCTTCACGACTCTGTTCATCGCCGCCTTTTCCTTCGTCGGTTGCTTCTTCTTCTACCTTGGCTTTCTTCTCTGGAATATGGTCCTCGTTGCCTTGAGTATTGTCTTCAGGCTGAAGTTTCTCAACGCTGCGCTTCTTTCCTCGGGTTGGCGCCTTGGGCGCTTTGGCAGAACTGTTCGCGCCCGAGCCCTTCTTCGCGCGGGCAGCTTGTCCACGGGTTGTAGGCATTGCTGCAATGATCGATGTGGGCTAGTCCCTGTGCCAACTGTGTCTACGGGTGGAGATGCAGTAAGTACGGACGTTCACGCGAGACTGGTACGAATGAAAGCAGAACCTTATACTGCAAGTATACAATTGCTGGATGCCTCTGTATGTTAAAGTTCCAATTATTGGGTCTCCTGGTGGACGTTAACGTTGGGAAGAGGATGCAATATGCGAGCACCTTGGCGCGGACCTGCTTCGCGTGGCAGCTTTATAGGAGTCAACCGAGCTCTAGTACTTTGGTTCGGAATCACCTACGTCATCGACATACGTCAATGGCGGAATTATTTGGAGCACGATTTCACAAGGAATATCTGCCATGGACAACGACCAGACCGTTCTCGTACAAGTCGGAAGGCCATACATTCGTTTCGTAAATGATGCTTTTCCAGGACAAACCTATCATAGTAGCTGACCCATCGCCTTCTTTCCAGCAAAGCCATCTGGTTCGCGGTCATAAACTACCTGGCCCCGCAGAATAGTCTTCACCACCTGACCAGAAAGCACCTTCCCCTCGTAAGGAGTCATCTTATTCTTGAAGTTGAGCGACTCCTTAGTGACCTATCCATGTGTGAAATGAGCGACAACACACGATTCCAAAGTAGCTCATGCATACCTTGTACTGCGCCTCGGGATCCCAGATTAACAGGTCCGCGTCGTAGCCAGGCTCGATCTTCCCTTTCCTATCGCTCAGGCCTGCATGTTTCGCAGTGGCCGAACTCGTCCAATTCAGTATGTCGCCAATTTCCACTTCATGTTGCTTTCCTTCCGTCCACAACAGACTCAACCCAAGACCCAAGGTGCTGATACCTCCCCAGGCGCTCATGATATCGCCTTCGTCCATCTTCTTCAGCTCAGCGACGCATGGGCTATGGTCCGAGACTACGAAGTCTATAGTCCCGTCTAGTAGCGCGTCCCAGAGCGCTTGTCTGTTGGCCTCGTCCCGGATAGGGGGACAACATTTGAACTCCGGTCGGCCGTGCGGAATGGAGTGTGCCGAGAGGCAGAGGTAGTGGAAACACGTTTCGACGGTCAACTTCAGGCCCGATGCTTTGGCTTCGCGGACGAGCGGGAGGGCATTCGCCGCGGAGAGATGAACAATGTGGCAGCGCAGAGAGGGGTATGCGCGCTGCAGGTTCACGATGCGGGAGATCGCATCTGTCTCGAACTCCTGGGGCCTGGAATCAAGGAAAGTTGTATAGAGTGTGGGATCGGAGTGTTTGGCCGCCTCGTGTGCGAGAGGGCTGTTGTCGACTTCTGCGTGGAACAGGAGAACAGAGCCCGTGTCCTTGAACATATGCTTAGTTCATCGTTGATCATACAAATTGGAACACGTACCTGCAGGGCTTCCATCGCTGGTTTCAGGTCATCCTCTGTAACAGAAGGAAATTCCTGAAGGAAATAACGTCCAGTGAATGATGGCGTTAGAATGTCAGGTATAGAACTATACCTCCACACCGCTTTCAATCATGAAGCACTTGAAACCCTTGACGCCTGCTTTGACGAGCGGTTTCAAGTGGTCCTATGCGCCCTATTATTAGGGCCGTCAACAACAGACACACAACGAGCACCAACCTGATTCCCTGGAATGACACCACCCCAAAACGCTACATCAGTCCAACATTGACCCTGTGCAGCCTTGCGTTTGGATTCTAGATTATCCACCGTAGTCGTTGGCGGGATGGAGTTCAAGGGCATATCCACGACCGTCGTCACGCCTCCTGACGCAGCAGCTCGTGTTCCTGTCCAGAAACCCTCCCAATCCGTTCTACCAGGTTCGTTCAGATGGACATGTGCGCTTCAAGGAAGGGTTATCGTCTGGCGCACATCGCTCGTCATGGATGTACGCACGTACTCGACTAAGCCCGGCAGGAGGTACAGATCGCCTGCATCGGTCCAGTGTTCATCGTCGACATTTGGGTAGATATCCCTGCTCCTTCGCTCTCGATGGACAGCGATTATCTTTCCGGTGTTACTCGATACTTCGATAGTCGCGGGTTGCGGTGCTTTGGAACCAGGCAGAAGTACTTGGCTTCCTGTGTAGATCTGTAGAGACATGATCGGGCGTTCTTACCAGAGTGAAGAGAATCTACGTTGATGCTTAAGCACTGAAGAAAGCGAAGCCAATCTACAGTAGCCGACTGCGAACGCGTCGCGCAAACGATAAGAAAGTGATAACGTTATTCCGAACTCGAGGCCAAGGCACACCGAAAGCTGCGATAAGATAAGATCGGACAGATCGGATCGTCCCCGATCCTGATTCCTCAACGCGTTTACTTCCGGCTTGGCCCGGCGATAAATACGGATCCACAAATTAAACCAATCATCATTGCGCATACCCCTCTTCCGTCTTGTACACTATCCAATTCGATACACAGGTGAAGGTATAACTATGCTACATGTTTATTGTCGGTTTGATAACTTTAGGAAACGGTGATGCGCTTCGGCGCCTTCTCGGGNGTCGACTTCGGGAAGCTGACCGTCAGGACGCCGTTGTCCATCGAAGCCTTGATCTCCTCCGCCTGCAAATCCTCGTCAGCATAATGTTCCAACTATACTGTGGAGGGGAGAAAATACTCACTTTGATTCCCTGCGGCAGTGCCAGCATTCTCGAGAATTTGCCGAACCTGCGCTCGCGCACGGCATAGCCGCTCTCGTCGCGCTCGGAGGACACGGTCGACTCGCCGGAGACGGTGAGCGTGTTGTTGTGCACGTCGATGTGGACGTCTTCTTTCTTGAGGCCTGGCAGCTCGAAGGACGCTGTCACGGTGTTGGTGTCGGCGTTTTCGTGCAGGTCCATCCTGAGGGCACATTGTCAGTTGCGACCATCAATCAAAGGTGAGCTGAAGATGGCTTACCTTGGTCTCAAGAGGCCGTTGGTGCCTCCGACGCGGTTGCGGCTCTGCTGGACCTGGCCGTTGTTGCCAGACCTAGCGGAGAACGCCTGGTCGAAGAGGCTGTCGAAGTCNTCGAGGGAGTAGAANGGCTCGTAGAAGAAGCGAGTAAGAGACATTGTTGGAAGTGAGTTNGAGNGTTNTGNAGGTTGTTGTNTTGCGTNTTTGGTGAGGACACTGACGAGGACGCTGCGGTATATATACCTCTCAGCAGACGAGGTAAAGCTACGTCGTAGAATTTTCTGGAAAAAGGTGGAGGTTAGGTGAATTGACCACGTTCGGACACCAACATGTCTAGAAATCTCGATACCATTCCACTATCCTATCCTACATATAAGCGATCCCAACTAGCACTCGACGTTTCTCGAACTTACGCTCACAGCCGCGTCACAGACCAAGTAAGCCAGAAGTACCTCTGCTCCGGCATAACACCCTTCATATCCTCCCTGAACATCTCCTCCATCTCCGCCTCCACCCTCACCGTCCCCTTCTCAAAAACACCCCCATCCCACAGCTCTTTCCAGCTCGCCGCGCTATGGCAGAACTGCGTCCGCCCAGGAATAAACGTCGGCCGCGTGGTCTTCTGCGGCAGCCCGTGGTGCCGGCCGAATATCACAGAACCGGGCGCGGGCGAGAGGAGCCCCGCGAGCGCACGCGCAAGCGCGAGCTGCTGCGCCTCGTCGAAGAGGTGGAAGAAGGACGACGCGTGGATCGCGGAGACGTGTCCGCGGAGCGGGTTTAGGGAGGCCAGCGTGCGCAGGTCCGGCGCCGGCGTGTGGGTGGAGACGCGGCTGTGAAGGGGGCACGGTTTCGAGGTGCGAGGGGTCGAAGACGTCGCCGGGGATGAAAGGGATNAGATTCGATGCGGCGGACTTCTTGAAGAGCTGGACTCCTGCGTCCCAGAGACCTGTGAGACGGGCAGAAAGAGGGTGAGCGCGTGTTCGTGCTGATTCGACAACTGCGCAGTGCGATGTCACGGCACTTGCGTTTTACTCACCCTGGTACAAGTCGGATGCGATCGCATTCTCGACCGGATAGCCATCCGCGACGGCCTTCCGCACGTCATTTCCGACTGCACGTTGACGATCAGCAGCTGCCGTGATAATTTGACCAAGAGAACGACGTACAGCAGCACCCGACGTCGAGGAAGATGGCACCCTTCCTCTCCTTGCCTAACTTGAGAAGGTCCTTGTACGCCGGAAGACGAGATATCTTCAATCTGTGGTAAAATATTTAAACCCCACCGGGACCCGACGTAGAGTATATCGAATTTCGTACCTGACAAATGAGAAGCTGCGGATGCAAGGGTACGGGGCCACCTAAAATCGCAATCCATAAATTTGAAAACGCGAAATCAAACAAATAACGAACCCACCTTGTATGCCTCAGCCTGGCATGCCACAATATGCTTCTTCAGTTCAGCCTCGTCCTGAAGCCCGGTCTGATCCTTGTAGAACGCGATCTCCTCCTCGGTCAACTGGTACAGCGACTCGTCGAGCGGGAGCATGACGCGCGCCTTGGCGGCGATTTCTTCTCTCGACATGGCTGCCATGATGTGTCTGAATCTGCAGGGGACTTGGTTTGACGCTGCATGGATGCTTCGTGTTATATACCGAACAGCGAAGGATAAATCGTGTGCGTCGCGGTCTCACCGCATCGTGGGAATCTGCTCGTGCCGACGGAGAGGCCGACGCAACGAGAGATTTTGTTCAGAGAAAAACAAGCATCCCGTTGGAACGCCCCGAAGGATCAATGTTTCGACATACGAGGCCGTCGGCGGTGAGGAGCGCCTGTTGAAGGGGACGATGAACAGGGGATTAAGAGGCGCCTTCGGAGGCGAAGGGTCATCGAAAGTGCGTATCGGTGGGGACGGCAGAAGACCATGCGTATGAAGGGTCGAGTCTTGCTCGATATCCTATGTTGCGGTTCCGGTCATTCAATTGTTGACATGTCGTCGAATGGCCTGATGAAATCATCAGTGGTGGCAAACATCCTGGAGACTCCGGTGAGAGATCGGCAGCGTACATGGCGGGCCTTGCGAAAGACAGTCTTGGGCTTACTCTTCGTGACAGAGACGATGGACCACTGACCTCGAAGAGTTTCCATAGAGCGCTGGTACGGCTGGTCATTTGTGCAGGCCGAGAGAATTAGCTGATTCATCTGCAGCAATATAGGTCGCGGTTGTAGGTACATTGAAGAAGGCAGCTGTCAACTCTCAATACAATCCTCCCTAGCGGGTATAAACCGTCAGCACTTGCCGGCACATTCGTCAGAGGTTGAGCTTGGCGAAATCCACCTACATCGTCAGCAGCGATCCGCACACGACAGGCGCGTGCAAGGCGCTCAAGCTCAAGGCTGATAGACACTCACCTCGAAAACAGAGGGTAAATCACCCAGAGCAAGCGGCGAAAAAAATCGATCACCAAATCAGAGCTGAATATCCGCACGAACCGCACGAAACAGCGCCACCGCGAGACATGGGGGGAGGAGGGAAAATGGGGGATGCAACACGAACCCAACCGCAAGAGCCCACCTACCCCCCATCCTAGTCTGCCCAGCCTAAGCACGCTTGGCCTCCTTCCGGGCACCACGACGCCCCGGCTCGGATCTAAATCCAGTCCAGCGAACCCCGGCCTCCCTCTGCCCTCCTTCCTTCCTTCTCTCCGTGCAATCCCACCTTCCCAGAGCCCAAAAGCAGCAGAATGCACCCGAGTGCCCCCCGACGGCCGTGACGCTTCGACCGCGGCGTCCGAGGCGCCCCGTGCGTGCGTGGGCGATGACGGCAGGGTGTCGGGTCCGGGCCCGCGCGCAGGAAGGCACTGGCAGGGACGCGAATTTCGAAGGCGAAGGCGAAGGTCTGTGTGTGTCACTGTGTATATTAAGAAGCAGTACGGGGGCGCCACCAGGGCTCAGCGCTCAGGGCGCGTCGTCAGGACTCGGGGCGCGCGTGCATTTGGTGTATGCAGTGGTTGGCGAATTGCCATATCTGGAAGCAAAGGAAGGACGGACGGTGAGGTGCGTGTGTCCGCTGTAGGGCAATTGCGGGGTGCTCTCCGCGCGATAAGGTGCATGGGGAAGGGCTGCGCAGGCGTCGGGCGTTCCGCGAGTCCTTAAAATAGCGCTCCGTATTGACGTTGCTTGTGAGTTGTGAGATTCATGGGAGTCTCTGCGTGCCGTGTGTTTGCGTCCATGTCGTGTGCTGTAAGTTAATGAGAGTGACGAAAGCCGTTGAGTGGTTATCCCGCGAAGCTGATCAGCTGGGCAGAACCGTGACGGAGACGTATATCCGAGGATCAAAACGTTTGGTGTGCCAAAATAGTCGAGGCTGGAGGGCCTCGGTGGGGCCGCCACTCAAATAGCACTGATTGCGCTGGCTCGGTTGCGAGGACCAAAGGCTGCAACAACAATCTATTCCGGATCTGCAGAGCGTACATCCGACCGCGCCCCGTGAATTATCCTGATTGCGTCGTGGCTCATTAGTGTATGAGAGAGCGTCGGAGCACCGCAGCGGCACGTATCCCGGCATGCGTTCGGCAGGACTTCTGTCATGTAAATATACACCGTGTCAGCATATGTCGAGGAGAGACATCAAATGTTCTCATACCAAGTATATCTGGGCAAATAGAGACGCAAAAGGGAATTCCACCTCTCCAGAGCCATGGGAGGGGAACATTTTTGTGCCGAGCCAAGGATGATGTCAGGCACGAGGGTGCAAGTTTGCTCATCCTTGATAGCAAGCAAGTCAACCGTATCAATGATGTGGAAGCAGAAAATGAACTACGCAACGGCATGTTGAGCTGGTGTTGGGTGCCGTGCAGATCATAATAGATAGCTGCTTGGAGCTAGGTGGACCCCGAATGCACCGCAAATGCCTACAGGGTCTGTGGAGCAAGGAGCGAGACCGCTGCGCGGTGCGTCGAGGCGCCGGAAGCCCGTGTCGCTGTGTATGTGAATGCTGCCTTGTTTGATGAAAGCAAGCGATGAATTGAAAGCATGACAAAGGTGGTCAGGAGACATCCGAGCACGGACGAGGTGGATGTCCTCGGGCGACTGCATGGCGGTAGACGGGGGTGCAATAGCTGCGGCCAAGATGCTTGGGTACTGGTTGATGATGTCGAATGCAGATGGACGGAAGGGCGTCGGGAAGGATTGAGGGCATGCGTGCGAGCACAAGTGTTGAAGGACGAGGTGAAACGGGTGCATATGGCCCTGGTGACCGTCTAGAGGATGCTTCAGCAGAGCAGAGCACACGCAAAAGGTTGCCGATTGCACACCAGGGCTGTGAGGATCAGGTGCAACCGTGACGAGGCGGTCGAGCTGTACAGAATCCAAGGATTTTCTGCTGCCACGGCATCGGCGGCAGTTTGTAAACGTCAATTATGGATGAAGGTCCAGCGCTTCACTGGGTGTTTTACAAAGGCTATTTTTCTATAGACCGGGCCTGAGGTGCAAATGACAGTGGGCGATAAAACGGAGGCAATATCGCGCATTTCAGGAAAGACAGAATACGAAAGAGCTCACCGCAAGGGAGAACCACGAAAATGAACCAAAAGTGGCATTTGTATTGCATGCACTTGGAAGAAGCGGACAAAGCAGGCCGCCTGAATCGAGCGCTACCAGAATAGCAAGCCGGGCAAGAGAAAGACGACAATAGCAACCGGCAGAGACAAATATAGCGCAGTAGTTCGAGGGCGGTGACTCGAAAGGTGAGAGAGTGGCAGTCTGATAAGCCAGGCAGAAGGCTGTTTGACAATGAATGGGAAACGGACGTCTACATGGGGTGGGTGATTGAGGGTGCGCAGCGGGTGCTTGGCGGATCGCGGGAGGGAGTGCATTGGGACAGGCACGTCGCAGCGAGAGTCGGAGGCAGGCGGTGCAGAGCGAGGCGCTGCAGCAGACTTTTGCTTGTGCGCAGCGGACAGAGTTGCTCATCGGGCCTTGGCACGCTCTGCTCTTGGCGGACCTTGGCGGCGCCAAGGGGAAAGGGACCGAGGGCTTGTCCTTGGCATCCGCGCGGCGCCAAGGCTCCGCCGCGCTTGGCAGACGAGCTCATAAAATGGATTTCGGCGCGGCTGAGCTTGTCCAAGCCATGCCTCCCTCTCCCCCGACCCCGCCCCATGCCGCCCGCTCTGCTTCTCCCCACCGCACAGACACAGACGATGCCCGCGCATCCCCCGCCTCCGACGCAACCTCCTCCAATGCTGCCTACCGCTGCCAGTGGGTAGACTGCTCCAAGGCCCTCTCCGACCCCGAGTCCCTCTACAACCATCTCTGCAACGACCACATCGGCAGGAAGAGCACAAACAATCTCTGTCTTACCTGCAAGTGGAAGGACTGCGGCACCACCTGTGCAAAGCGCGACCACATCACAAGTCATCTCAGAGGTTCGCCCCTTTCCCTTCACTTCGCCCCCTCTCCCGCTCATTCTCTTCCAGTGCACACCCCTCTGAAGCCCCATGCGTGCGAGGTATATCCTGTGTTTCCCCTATTGTCCTTCCCATCCCTGACCGCTGTTCTATAGATATGCAAGAAGTCCTTCAAACGGCCCCAGGACCTCAAGAAGCACGAGAAGATTCACACAGAGGAGCACCATGCTCAGCACAAACACTCAAAGGCTGTCACCGTTCCAGACACCTCAATCTCTTCGCGCGGCTCCCGCGACGACTCTGTCGACAAGACCTTGTCTTCCGTCCCAAGTGCGGGCCCCGATCCGGCCACCCTTCGCACCAGGCCTCATGCAAATCACCTTACGGATGCCTCGAATGGTGCGTGCCTTTCGTACCCTTTTCCTTGATGACGTGTCCGACATATCGCACCTTCTCTTTGTTATCCCTATTCTAGAACACCACTTCGGCGTCCTCCCTACTCCTTCCCCCGAGATGATCCATTCTCCCGCCTATCCACTCGTCGACGGCTCCCATCTTGGCCACCCTCGCGACCCTTACGCCCAGCCTCAGCTGCCTACTTGGGAGACCCTCCGTCCAGATGGTTCTTCTACCCCGTCCACGGGCGCGAAGCGCTCGCACGACTATGCCGTTGATGACTTCTTTGCTGATGTCAAAAAACGCCGTGTCAATCCCTCATATGATTCTCGTAAGCAGTCTCTTCCTTCATCCAACCTTCGCCAGAGGCGCTAATCTTGTTTCCTCCAACATACAACATAGATATGGCTGAACGGCTCAGTAACATTGCCTATATGCAGAACATGGCCGCTGGTCATGACGGCACCGGCTCCTTCAACCCCCGATCCGTGTCCCTTGACATTCGCTCTCCGGAAGAGTTGGCCGCCGTGAACCAGTTCCTGCTCACCCTGGGCCGTGATGTACAGACCGGAGGTTCTGCTAGGGCCCATCATCAATCCCAGTCTACTCACCCCGCACCGAGTGGCAATGCCTTCTCTTATTCAAACTACTTTGATGCTACACATTTGAGTCAGTTAGGCTTGGCGGGCATGCCCGGCATTCCTGCTTCTGCATCGGTGGATCCCAACGACAGTGCCTTTGCCTCTAGCGTCCCCAGTCACTATGCGTCTTCCAACTCATTCATGTCTGGCAACTCTCGCGCATCGCATGCCCCTGCGAACAACGCATCGTTCGGGTCATTATATCCGTCAGTGCAAGACATGTCGGCGCAGTCATTCACCTCAAACGGCCCTTACGATCGCCGGCTTCGAATCACCATGGCCAGGGTCTCGCTCCGCCGTTACCTCCGAATAGCCTCGACATGCCCTACGGCTCATCATATCACCGTCACTCATCCGCAAGCCATCTCCACCCCACACCTCCGCTTGAAGGTAGCTCCCCCCACTCATCACTCTCCTCTCCGGCCAACTCGACGCCACCGCATCATTCATCAGATGCGTCGTCTTTCGAGCATTTACGCATCTCGCGCCAAGCCCCTCCACCTGCTCATCTCGCGCCGCTGGACTACACGAGCAAGGCCATGCGTACGATTGTACCTTTGAAGTCCCTTCCTACGGCACGACCTGCGTCGCCGGAAACGGACCGGGAGGGGAGCGGCAGCCCAAGGTGGTCCCCTACGCCGCCCGCGGAGTCGCGTACGGCGAGCGACGCAGCTCATCGCGGATCGCCCGCGCGGCTCACTTCAACGGCAGGAGCATCCACTTCATCTCCGTCGTCGTTCTCGTCCCTGTATCCTCTCCTCACATCGGGCGACAGCAATCTCAAGTTGCCCCCTCTCCAGCGCTTCCGTTCAGGGTCGCCCCCTTCCCCCACGGGGACCTCGGAAAGTTCGCCTCGGCCCCAGGCCAAGGGAACCCCGCTCCCGAGTCTGCGCTCTGTCACCGAGGCTGCTGCCGCGGCGTCCCCGCCACCCCCTGGCTCGAGGCCGCTTTCGCAGCCCCCGTCGGCCCCGCCCCGCCCCTCATC